>CABHPP010127203.1:1573-22259 GCA_902168425.1 Peromyscus attwateri
GGGTTTCTCTGTGTAGCTTTGCACCTGTCCTGGATCTCGCTCTGTAGACCAGGCTGGCCTCGAACTCACAGAGATCCGCCTGCCTCTGCCTCCCGAGTGCTGGGATTAAAGGCGTGCGCCACCACGGCCTGGCTGGTTTTGGTTTTTCGAGACGGGGTTCCTCTGTGTAGCCCGGGCTGCCCTGGAACTCACTCTGCAGCCCAGGCTAGCCTCGAACTCAGAGACCTTTGTTTCATAAGCATGCAGTGTGGAAGATTTTTAAGCTCCTAATTTTGTCCCCACCTCTTTGGACACTCCATCTAAGACAGCATACATTTCTTTCCCTCTCCTCATCACTTAAATTTTAGTGTGATTTATCTTTTCCTCAAGGCACCAGGGACCATCTGTGTGACAAGGAAACCAAATGTGGTCTTCACACGGAGCTTCCCCCCTCTTCGTTCACGGACACCTCCAAGTCTTCACCCAGAGACTCACTTCTAGACTTCCATCATACCCACGCTTCCTCCTTTTCCTAATGTGGCCCAAGGCCCACACCTAAGACCAGCAGTCACTGTGTTTTCTCCTGTCCTACCTCATGTCTCTGCTTCCTCCTAGACAGACTTAGAACCAAGCTCCCTTTCCCACCTCCTCCGTGTCCAATCATTCCCCCCTACCACACACACACACACACACACACACACACACCTTTTCTTTCTTTCGACAGGGTCTCATGATGTAGCTTCTGCTGTCCTGGAACTCACTGTGTCGACCAGGCTGGTTTCAAGCTCACAGAGATCCGCCTGCCTCTGCTTCCCTAGTGCTGAGATCAAAGGCGTGCGCCACCACCAGCCAGCCCACCATTGTGTCCTGCTTGGATGGCCACACGGGGTCCAGACTTTACATCTACTCTTGCGTTTCCGCCGTCCATCCTTGGGACAGAAGGTGACAGAGCGATTGCCCTAGAGTCTAAACTCGCTGCACAATGTGCTTCTGACTCACCACTGCCTTCGGGGCAGAGTCAGGACATGTTCACCTGGCATGTGACCCAGTGGCCACTTCCTCTTTCTCAAACAATATTATCACTCGGCTTCCAGAACATTCTACTTTTCTTTGCCCTCCAGCATTTCCTTATTCTTCTTTGCTGAACTCTTGCATCTCCCCAGACTCTGAATCCTGTAACTGCTTCAGAGCTCAGTCTCCATTCACTCTTTCTTCTCCACGCGAGTCTTGTGGCTCTAACTATCTCTATGTTAGGGGCATCTTTTTTAAAATATTTCATTTTATTAATATTGTGTGTAATGTACATGTGAGTGCCTATACACACATTCAAGCTATTAATTAATCAAATAAAAGGTGTCTTTTAAAATATCAGTCAGAGCCAGGCAGTGGTGGTACACACCTTTAATCCCAGCATGCGGGAGGCAGAGGCAGGTGGATCTCTAAGCGTTCCAGGCCAGCCTGGGCTACAGAGAAACCCTGTTTCCAAAAACCAAAAGAGAAAAAAAAAATATCAGTCAGCCCATATAGCCATCCTCTGCTCAGAACTCTCCAACTGTTCCTCATTTCTTTCTGAATAAAGCCAAAGTCACGATAGTCTTCAAGAGGCTGCAGCATTTGCCTCCCACTCTTTATGACTCGGTTCTCATTCCCTTTCAACTCCCCACCGTGATCATTCTGTTCTAGGCACCCTGATATTCCTCAGACCCAAAAAGCACATTGCCGCCACAGGGCCTTTGCACATGCTCGTTTTTCTTTCTGCCACAAAGGATCTCTTCCGTCTGCCATATATAAGGCTCACTCTGCACTGCCTTCTTGTCTTTGTTCAAGTCCTCCTCAAGTGAGCCCTCCCTGACTATATAGACCAAGCACCTACATCTCTCTCTCTCTCTCACACACACACACACATACACATACACACACACACACACACACACACACACACACACACACACACACACGACCTGTTGGCCCCTTTCTGTTTTATTTTTCTGCTTATTTCTCATTGACTTTTTACTTACTCTAATTTTACTTGTTAATACAGCTCGTTGTCTTTCTAACCACTGGTATGTAAGTTCTCTGGGGACAGGGATTCTTGTGCCTGGAACATAGTAAGTGCTCAGTAAATGTCCGTTGGATGAGCGAACACAGGAAAGTGAGGAATAGGTGAGTGAGCAGCACTGTGCTCTCCCACCCAGATGTGTCCCCACCTCAGCAAATGCCCAGGTCTGTTCACCCTATGAGTCTCCGACAACCAACCTTGCTCCCACTTCTCAGCCTCTACGCGCTCCCTCCTTCCTGACTGATTTCTAGTTGGTCTGCATTCCTTTGTGGTTCTGTGGGATTGAGCCTAGGGTTTCCCACCCTCTTCAGACCCTCTGCCCCTGAGCTACCGAGCTACCGCATCCCTCTGACTCTAGCCTTCGAGACTCATGTTACACGGGTGTTTGCTGGCACTGCCATCGACCCTCAAAAAATTCTTCTCCCTGGCTTCCTCCCAGGTCTCTGTACCTGCTGGCAGCGGAGAAAGCATCACACCCTAGACTCTAGGAATCTCCCTTCCTGCTCATTTGGTCCATTGCTCAGAGAACCCTGTGGGGCCTGAAGCTTTTCTTAGCTTGTCTTTCTAGTACAGTGTCCACGAGAGTCAGTTAATCAATGCTTTGTAAGAAAACAGAAATTCTTGACCACGTATTTTCTCTGCTCGGTAGTCTTACATTTCAGCAGCACGAATTTATGAGGTGGCTCTCATTACTAAACCGAGCTAGTGCATTAAGAATGTGAGGGTCTGGGTCAGCAAGATGGCTCAGCAGGTAAAGCTGCTTGCTGCCAAGCCTGATGACCCATGTTCGATTCCTGGAACCCACATGGTGGAAGCAGAGAACTAACCCCTGCAGGTGCCCTCTGACCCCTACATTTGCACCAAGGCACGCACCCCCTCCCCCCCCAAAAAAACCCCAAATACATAATATAAATTTTAAGATTCTTTTAAATAATAGAGTAGGAAGGTCCACAAGGCCAAGCCTCGGATGACTTCAGAGTGTCCTTTCGATTCCAGTCCTCACTGGAACCGTGAGTCGGCCCTTTCTCTTTCCAAACCTCAGTTTCCAAATGATGGGTGGGGGCAGCTGGCCTGAGTCATCTAGACAAGGTGTCCCTAGAAGGTCAAACTCAAGCCAATTTCAGTTTACACACGTCACAAAAGGGAAACTCCGTGTGTAGAGAATCGAAACCTACGGCACAAAGGTTGGCAGGATGCCAGCCTTGTTAAGGCGGCCACCGACCCTCTTGTTAAGGAGGTCCCAGCCTCCCATCCCCCAGCACATCCCCCATGACAACACATCTCCAAGAAGGGGACCCCCAGCGAGCCTGTTACTCCCACGTTCCTCTCTTTCCCCATCCTTTCCACCACAGGGTGTTAGAGGTCAGCTGGAAAAGAGCCACCTTAAAAAAAAAAGGAGGTGTGTTCTGGAAGTTGGGTGGGTGCTTGGCTATATAACCCTGCAGCGGTGGGCCAGTCAGCACCGACATGGCACTGGCCCAGGAGCTGTACAGCTTCCCAGCCTCCAAGCTGGACTCCTTCGTGGCTCAGTGGCTGCAGACAACCAGAGAATGGAAAGAGGAGGTACTGGACACGGTGAGGGTGGTGGAACAGTTCCTGAGGCAGGAGAACTTCCAGGGAGAACGTGGACTGCCCCGGGATATGCGGGTGCTGAAGGTGGTCAAGGTAAGACTGGACCTCTCCATTCCTAACCAGGTTAAGGCAAAACCCAGTTGCCAGGGGTCCCCTTAACTCATAGTCCCTAGTTCACGCTTCTGACATCTCAGGATACCCCAGCTAGCTGTCTACAGCCCACTGCCTTGAGCAGAATGAACCAGTCAAAAAGCTAATAGACCACCTTTGGGGAGCATGGTAGCCTAACCCTTAATGTTCCATCATTAAGGCTTACATTCGGTGAGGTAGATACAATTCTTTCCCCACTTTGCAGAGGAGCCGAACAGAGGTGTAAGAGTTATAATGGCCACACGCAATGCGAGGCCTCTCGTTGGATCCTGACAACTACAATACAGTAACATACCGTTTGGGGGGAGCCTGACATGGGGACCCACTCCTGCGGTCCCAACACTCGGGAGGTGGAAGCAAGAGGACCATGGGTTGGAAGCCAGCCTAGGTTACAAGATTCAGCTAAGAAGAAAGGGAGAGTGTGTGTGTGTTTAGGGTCGACTGGTAAATGTTTAACACGGCGTGCGTTTGGGTAAGAAAACCGCTGTTTGTTTTGCCAAGTCTAATAGCACCTGCTGGGGTTGGGGGCTCTCTTTTGGGGGGACTCACACGTTATGCTGTTTCGGGACAAAGCTCCTTACTGCTTGTTAGGGTGAACAAACGTTCAGTGTGTACGAGACTCTGGGCCTACAAAAGACAGACAGACACAGACGTGACAGGTTCTGATGTGCTGGGTACCTGGGTGTTCTTTGTATCTTCCTCCTGTTTGTCCGTGTTTTAATCTTCTGATAACAGAAAGATTTTTAGAATGGAGGCTGAGAGGGGTAGTGTGGCTTGCTCAAAGTTGCATGGCTGGTGTTGGAGCTGGGGTGTGAATTTGAATACTCAAGCTGTGACCCAAGGTTCTCAGACCTTTCCCCCTTACATCCTTCCTCCAGCTACCTCATCCACCCCCGGGGCTAGCTAGGATCACAGCTCAGGACAGGCAGAGTTCAGCAGACTCTGGAAGGGGCAGGGCAACTGTAAGCTGAAGACCTGAGTTTGATCTCCAGCACCCCCGGAAAGAGCGGAGTATGGTTGCACACACTTAGAATTCCAGCCCTAGGGAGGCAGAGACAGGAGAATCACCAGGACTCCCACCAGCCTAGCCGAGTCAGTAAGCCCCAGGTCACAATAAGAGACCCCCTGTGTCAAAAACCAAGGTGGACAGCCTAAGGAATGAGCCCCAAGGTTGACCTCTGGCCTCCACACACAAGCACACACACACAGGCACACACACACACACACAAAACTTGAGAGAATTAGCCTCAGCCCATTGTTCATTTAAACATGAAGGAGACTGACAGAGAGGGTGACATGGCCTAATGTCACACGCCAAATTGGTGGCAACATCTGGGCTAGAATTAGGACTCTGGACTCCCAGCCTAAGGCTTTAACTTTTGCTCTTGGGAAGGATTCAGCAGCCTTGAGCCCCTGTGCCTTCCTTGCTCGAATCCTGTCTCCAAGGCCCCAGGTCACGTGATTTAGAAGTGACAGTCTTAGCTGTGCCACGGCTCAGAGCTGGATTTGTCTCTGGGCTTTTCCTTTCAGCAGCTGTGTGGCTTTGATGGTACTGTGGGTCTCGTGTCTCAGACCCTTGGACTGCCCAGCTATGGTTGTGGCATCATGAACATCATCTCCCATCACCCGGCACAGAGGCAGTGCAGCCTAAAGGTTATCTCAGGGTAAATTCTTAGACACAAAGCTTTCGTTGTGATGCTTATCTAGGGCTTCTTTCTGGTCCGTGGGACTTCTCTCTTGGGCAAGGCCATCCTCTAGACCACTCCCTCCCTGACATACCTAAGAAAGCAGTGGATAGAATCGAAAGTACCTAGGAAGAGTCAACAAGCAGAATGAGTTTTGATGGTGACAGATGCTAACTGCTAAGCCTCAGTTCTCCTTCCCTTAATCCACTAAATGATAGCCACACCCAAAGAGCAAGACACCAAGAATGCACTCCCTAGACTCGAAGCCTTCATTCCTTGCACCTTTGGAGTTTCCGGGGGAGGGGCGGGGGTGGGCCCTGAGCTGTCCACATGAAAGAATGCTCATCTAACCAATCAGGTGTGAGTAGATTCCAACAGAAGCAAATCATGAAGTCTGTTCTAAGCTGCTCAGGGAAGGGAGAGGACAGTGTAGACAGGACCTGCTGAGGGATCAGGAAGGGAGTGGGCAGTGTAGACAGGACCTGAGAGGGTTTGCCCTGTGCCCACATCCAGCACCAATCTCCAGTCCTTTCTCTCAGGGTAGGAATACTGAGTCTGAAGACTGGTGGGATCAGAATAAAAATAGAGAATAAAGATGGCAGGTACCTGCTCCTTGGGGACAGAGTGTGGTTCATGGACAGCATCCCAGGAAGTAGAGGAGGAAGAGGTACCGGCCGGCCGTGTCTTCTGATTTTCCATCTGGCTCTCTGTCTGGCTGGGAGACCTTGCAAGCAGATTGTGCTCCACTCCCTGTCTTCCCAGCTGGGCAGATGGGTCACGGGGGCCCGTCTCCGCGGTGACGAGAGTGGAGAATTGTATTAAATAGTCTTTGGTGGTGCCAGGTACAGGGGCCGCTCAGTCTGTGACAGCAGAATTTTAATTTCTGCAGTGACTCCCCTGACCAGGAAAGGTAGCCACCCGGAGACTGACCCTCCCCCGGCAGCCCCATGTGCACCAATGTGGGGTGAGAAAGAGGGGAGCCAGAGAGATTGTATGCCAGGGGGGCAGAGCCTGGAGAGTAAACTTTGGCTCTCTCTTCAGAATCATCTGGTTCTTTGGCCAGCAGGATGGCTCCGCATGGAAAGGTGCCTACTACCAAGCCTGACAGCGTGGGTGTAATCCCAGGAACCCACTTGGTGAAAGGAAGGAAGGAACCCCCGTTAGTTGTCCTGTGACCTCCGCGCGCACGCACGCACGCACGCACGCACGCACACATATATAAAATTTAAAAAAAAATTAAACAGTTCAGTCTCCTGCCATTAAGAGACAGGGAGACATAGTCTAGGCAGCGGAAGAATCAACTAGATGAAAAGGAAGAGACACACACCGCTGACATCCAGGACCCCGGGCCCCATACCCCGCCCTCTGCATACAGTATTTTAATTGACCTTGCCTGGATTCTAATGGCTCACATTTCATCATTATTTTCATTTTACTCGTGATGGACTTTGGGCTCCTAATGATCACATAGCAAATAAATCAGGGATAAGATTCAAAGGTCAGGGTTAGGCATCCAGTACCAAAGTGCTTGCCTACCATCATGGAGGCTCCTTGATCCATCCAAATCCAGTTTCAGGGAGGGAAGGAGGGAGAGGAAGTGGGAGGGAGGGAGGGAGAGATGGAGGAAAGCATGGACGGACGAGGCTGCCTATCTGTTTCACAGCCCATGCAGCAGATATTTCTACAGGCTGGGAGCCCTTTATCAGATACTCCAGGCCCAGAAGAAGTGTTTCAGGTTTAGAAATCCCCCCCACACTGGGCTTTGACTTATTTACATAAACATAATGAGATATCTTAGGATAGGACCCAGATCTACTCACATGTCCATGTGTTTTCACACAGCCCAAAGGCACTTTTATACAATATTTTGGGTCACATGAGGTCGGGGATGGAATTTTCTACTTGTGGCATGTCCGCAATTAAAATACTCTTGGATTCTGAACATTTTGGAGTTTTCAGATTAGGGGTACTCAGTCATTATCCCCTTGGAGTGGGCCTTTCTCTGGGTTGGCCCACTCAAGACTGAACCTCCAAAGGTGTACAGTGCAGTGGATAAGCAGGGGCTGCTATGGCAGGGCGCACCTGTAACCCCACTGCTTGGGAGGCTGAGTCAGTCAGGAGGCTCGTGAGTTCAAAGACAGCCTGAGCTACGCAGCAAGCTCTAGGATGCCTAGGGAGACCCTATGTCAGAAAAGAAACCATAAGGAGGCCTGGGGTGCTGGAGTCCAGCTGCCAGAGATCCTGAGTGCCAAGTTTACCCTCCATCTGTCTGCACCTGTGACGTGAGATGGTAGCATTTCTCACCTAGTCCCTGTGGAAGGACTATATATTAAAGGGATATACTGCGTGGAAGAGCCCCAAGGCTGCTGGGCACATGGCAGAGGGCCTTGGGGTGACAGAGTCCTGTCTTCCACAGGTGGGCTGCTTCGGGAATGGCACAGTGCTTCGGAGTACCACGGACGTGGAGCTGGTGGTGTTCCTGAGCTGTTTCCACAGCTTCCAAGAAGAGGCTAAGCACCACCAAGCTGTACTGAGAATCATACAGAAAAGGATGTACTATTGCCAAGACCTGCTGGACCTCGGGCTCAATAACCTGGGAGTGACTGAAGGAGTTCCCAGTGGTCTCATCTTCACTATCAGCACGAGGGAGACCTGGGAGCCCATCACTGTCACCATTGTGCCTGCCTACAGAGCCCTGGGTAAGGGGAACAGAAGCCTTACATGTCCGGCCTACCCACCCCAGGAGACTGTGACCCCTTGCCTCTGGTGGCCACGTGCATTCCCCCACGCTACCCACATCCTGGGCTGGGGCTGAGCTGCCACAGTTGTGCTCAAGACTAACACACTCAGACCTGGGAAACAGAAACTTATCACAGAGGTACACGATGAACACATGACAAACGGTGGGAAAGAATGGGGTACGCTGGGTAAGGACCACCTCATGTTCAGGGAGGGACTTACCGTGGGAAGAATACTCTGAAAGCTCAGACACCCAACCAAGCAGGGCAAGGACTCAGATTAGGAACTGAGTCCTTCCTCCAAGACACTTGCCGTGTCTGGACACGCACTGCATTCCCAGAAGCAGACCTGTGGTGAAGATGGGACTAGGGACATGCACGTCATTGAGGACTTAAAAACGGAAAGGGGAAGGTGCTAAATGCCTCCCTCAGCCTTGAGGAACTGGCTTCCTGCCCCTGCAGAGCTCAGATGATGGAACCTCCTCTACCTCGCCCACTACCCCCTGGCACTGCAGTGATTATCGGTTAGCTGAGGGCAGCCCCAGATGCGGGAGGGTTAAATCACCTGCGCTCGCTGTCTGTCCTCAGGCAGAGACTCCTAAGTGCTGGCTCTCCACCAGGTCTTACTCTAAGGCTGGGGATATGATGTCAGTCAGCTTCATAACGCTGTGACAAAAACACCCAAGATAAGCGACTTACAAGCAGGAAAGCCCTGGTTGGGCTCACGGTGTCAGAGGTTTCAATAACTAACCGTGCGGTTCTTTCTGTTGTCTCCGGCCTACATGCCAAGCTAGCGTGGAGTGATGTAATGGAGGAAGAGACTTGCTCATCTTCCAGGAAGGAGTTGTGGGAGGGAGGGAGCTGTCCATAAGAGAGGTGTCTCTATAGTCCCTTCAAAGGCAGCCCCAATGACCTGACTTCCTTCTACTAGTCTCCACCCCTTAAAGGTCACCTCAGATTGACAACTAGACCTTTAGCACATGGGTCTTCAGGGGACACTTAATATCCAAACCAGGCCTGGAGAGATGGCTCAGTGGTTAACGGAAATTACTCTCGCCGAGGACCTAGTTTATGGACCACATGGCAGCTCACGACCACCTGTACCTCCAGCCCTCCAGCTCCATAGGACCCAGCGCCCTCTTCTTACTTCCTTGAGCACCCATGTGTGTTGTGCACATACAAACGCGTGCAGGCACACACATGGATATATATATATATATATATATATATATATATATATATATATGTATATATATGTCTGAAAATCCAAACCATAATGAATGAGTGTATCATATGCCAACTCCCACTGATTATAATCTGCACATCATTATTCCGTGGGTGTTAAAAATAGGATCCAGGCCTGGCAGTGGTGGCGCACGCCTTTAATCCCGGCACTCAGGAGGCAGAGTCAGGCAGATCTCTGTGAGTTCGAGGCCAGCCTGGGCTACAGAGCAAGTTCCAGGACAGGCACCAAAACTACACAAAGAAACCCTGTCTCAGGGGAAAAAAAGAAAGAAAGAAAGAAAGAAAGAAAGAAAGAAAGAAAGAAAGAAAGAAAGAAAGAAAGAGGATCCAGCCTCAGGAAGAAAGTCATTCATGGCATGGCATGGGCCCAGTTCTCCCTATGAATATCAACAGATTTCAATCAATCACCCAGAAAGAGATCTATTGATAAAATGGACATTAAAGAAAGCTGGAAGTGTTGGGGATGTCCGGGAGGACCTGAAACATGGAGAGCCCAAAGCTGGCCCTTTGGAATGAGAATCTCACCAGACGGGATGTTGGAGGATGCCTTTAATCCAGCACTCAGGAAAGAGTGTCAAGTGGATCTCTAAGAGTTCAAGGCCAGGCCAGTCTATATAACAAGTAGCCATGGGTACCGAGTGAGACTCTGACACCAAAGTAAAATTTAAAGAATGAAATTTTTAAAGAACCTCACCAGCAAAGCTTGGTGGTGGTGGTGGTGGCACATGCCTTTAACTGCAATACTAGGGAGGCAGGGGCAGGGGGATCACTGTGAGTCTGAGGCCAGCCTGGTCTACAGAGAGAGATCCAGGGCAGGCAGGGCTACACAGAGAAACCCTGTCTCGGGAAAAAAAAAGAGAGAGAGAGAGAGAGAATGAATCTCACTGGAAAGACCATTACTCAAGGTCTCAAGTCTCCCTGGAGACATAACCCCAGAGTGACCTGGCCCTCCCCAAATACTTACTTGGTTCCCCAGGGCTTCCAGAATCTTCACTCAGTCTTTGTTTTCACCCTCCTCAGGGCCTTCCTGTCCTAACGCTCAGTTACCCCCTGAGGTCTATGTGAATCTGATCGAGGCTAATGGGTACCCTGGAAATTTCTCTCCATCCTTCAGCGAGCTGCAGAGAAACTTCGTGAAACACCGGCCAACTAAGCTGAAGAGCTTCCTGCGGTTGGTCAAACACTGGTACCAGCAGGTAGGGGGACTGCGGGGGGGGGGGGGGAGGGGGCATCGAGAGGAAACAGGGTGGGGGAGAGTGGGAGAATGCTAGGAGGTAGTTAGCATTTTCTTTGGGCCACCCACCAGCTCCCAAATGAAAACAGGGAGACTTATTAATTACAAATGCCCAGTCTTAGCGTAGGCTTGTCCCATTAGCTTTTTTTAACTTAATTTAACCTGTTTCTAATCATCTATGTTTTGTCTCGGGGCTTCTTGCCTTTCTTTCATTCTGTATGTCCTACTTTCCTGCTTTCTCTGTGTCTGGCAGGCTCCCCCCCCAACCCACGTGACCCTCGCGACCCCCTCCGGCATCTCCCTGGCATCTCTTTTTCTCCCCTGCCCACCAGCCTAAATTCCTCTCCCCTGCCTGGAAGTCTGCCTATACCTCCTCCCTTACTATTGGCGGTTCAGCTTTTTATTAGACCAATCAGGTGCCTTAGGCAGGCAAAGGTAAAACAGCAACACATCTTTACATAATTAAACAAATGCAATATACCTTTACATAGTTAAACAAATATTCTTCAACATAAACAAATGCAACACATCTTTGCATAGTTAAATGCTCCCCAACACTGGGACATTTGCAAACTTTACAGTCTCCTTTGTCTGACATCTGCTTCTGGGGTTTGTGAACGTTAAGCCCAACACGTTGATGGCAAGGAGAGGAAAGATTCCTTGAAATCCATTCATACTATTCTGCTTCTCGGTGATGGTCACTTCTGAGTGTCCTGGTCATCACCGAATGAACCGGCCTTGGTAATGTGACATCTGGAAAGAACCCAGTATATGTCAGCATAACCAGGTGTGCAGAGTTATCTAAACTGAGAAAAGGAGGAATCAGAAACAGCCCCACCACGAGCACACGCACTCATGGTAGTGGAGGGGTGTCTTCTTGTAAAATAAACAGATACACTAAGAGGAAGGTGAGGCATGATGGCACACACCTGTAACCCCAGCACTTGGGAGATTGAAGCAAAAGGGATAGCCTGGACTATATAGTGAGCTCCAGGCCAGCCTGGGCTACACAGTGAGACCCTGTCTCAAAAACAGCTACACAGGAGCTAGAGAGATGACTCAGCCGTTAAGGGCAGGCACTACTTTTCCAGAGCATCTGAGTTCAGTTCTCAGGGCCAAGATCAGGCAGCTCAAAACTGCCTGTAGCCCCAGCTCTAGAGGATCAGGCCGATGCCTCTGGCTTCCATGGGTACCCACACTCACACGCTCATACACATACATGATTTAAAAATAAAGTAATTTTTTAAGGAGTCTGGTAAAATTCTATCTCAGGGGATTGGGGATTTAGCTCAGTAGTAGAGTGCTTGCCTGGCAAGCGCAAGGTCCTGGGTTCGGCCCTCGGTTCCAGAAAGAAAAAAAAAATTCTATCTCAGTCCCCTTCAGTGGCACTGCTCACCTTTACCTGTGAATTCATCTCCAGCTACACTCCATAAATTCACTATACTGGAGTGAAGAAAAAGAGATTGCCCATGGATGGATTCTATTATAATCAATCTACTCTTTTTTTTAAAAAAAATTAGCTGCCAGGTGGAATACGCATCTGTAACACACACACACACACACACACACACACACACGCGAAGAAGATAAATTATATTCCCCTAAATTTGAATTCAGACACAATTTGAATCCTACTAACCTAGGCCCTTAATCCTAAAATGGTAAAGCCAAGGCCCAGAGAGGGAAAGCGACTTGGCCAAGGTCACACAGCCAGTAGGTAGAAGAACTAAGGTTAGACTTTGGATGTTCTGCCCCTGGGCCGGATGCCCTCCTTACACTTAATCTTTACATCCTTCTCCGTCTCTCCCCTCCTCTCTCTGCAGTATGTGAGAGACAAGTGCCCCCGGGCCAACCTGCCCCCTCTCTATGCCCTGGAACTACTAACTGTGTATGCATGGGAAGCAGGCACCCAGGAGGATGCTAACTTCAGGCTGGATGAAGGGCTCGCCACTGTGATGGAGTTGCTCCAGGACCACGAACTCATCTGCATCTACTGGACCAAGTACTACACGCTGCAGAACCCAGTCATCGAGGACTGTGTCAGAAAACAGCTCAAAAGAGAAAGGTACTGGGACACCTCCGGACACAAAGTCCCACAGAAAAGGCAAAAGGAGAGAGACTGGGGGAAATACGGAGTCTTATGACTTGACTTTATTCAGTGTGCGCTGAGACTGCCTTTGGGACAGCATGGGCTGCTCCCTGGTCATCTCGGTCAGATAGTGGGGGATGCCTGGAGCCGAAGGCATGGAGCTCAAGGTGTCCAGTTCACCCCAGGAGCCTGCTTTCACATTCTATCCCAGAGACAAAGTCATCACTCCTAAGCCCCGATCTCCAGGAACACAAAGTGTAGGTCTTACTTATGGACATGGAGTCTACCTCAGGCAGTCTCCCAAGGGGCCCATGAAGGCCATCGGACTCCACTCAAGCCAGTAACGTTTAGTCATTCGGTGTTTGCATACAGGAGAGACATCTTAGAGGCAGCCTGAGCTTTCCCTGCTGAGGCAGGAGAATTGGAACCGCTAAGAACCTTCTCTATCCACCATGAGACCGTAAGGTCTAGGTCTCCATTCCTTTGCCTCTAAAACAGGGGTAGCAATAACAGTAAGGATAATCCCTCTAGAACTGTTGGGCGGATTAAAGCAGGTCCACTCAGGTTCTGGTTCAGTGCTTCAGAAGCAATCGGTAGAGGATGGTGGTGTCACTGTTATCAAAGGCCATTCACCAAATTTGGCCTCAAACTTGTGCAGCCTGTCATGACTTTGAGAGGTCTCCCCTGCCGGAGTGGACATCTCATACTGCTCCAGGATGCATCCAGCAGCCTCATCCTCTCCAAAATCTCATCATCTTCATGCCTTTGCTCTCCTGTGGTAGATAGTTTAAGGCCCTCCTTGACTGACAGCTCTGGGGGGATGGACAGATGCTCCGTGGCTGGAAAGGATGGTGGCTGAGAAGCGTCTCCCCAGACAACAGCCTCCAACCTGGAAAGATCCTGGGCAACCTCTCTCTGTGTTGCAGACCCATCATCCTGGACCCAGCAGACCCCACCCACAATGTGGCGGAAGGGTACAGATGGGACATAGTTGCTCAGCGGGCCAACCAGTGCCTGAAACAGGACTGTTGCTATGACAACAGGGACACCCCGGTCCCCAGCTGGACTGTGAAGGTAATGGCTCCTCCCAGGACCGTTAGTGGCCTGACAATCCAAACACTACACCTGCATAGTGTTGGTTCGCCCAGTTAGGTGCCTGTGGAGAACAGCACTTCAGAGGCAGGAAGGCCGCGACACCACCCTGCAGCCAGCTATGAACTTCGACTTTCCTAAGCCTCGAGACCCCAACTTTTACATCCTTACACTCTTCCCCTACTGGAATCTCAGGTTCACGCTCCCGATCACTGCTTGTGTGCTCTGAGTACAGCTAGGTCAAGTCGCTCAGCCGTTAGGTGCCAGCATTGGACTTGGGGTTGGGGAGAGAGGAAGGAGGAAGTGTGGAAGGTGCCAAAATGGGACATGACCTTGTCCTCGAGGAATGCATACATCACCATTAGCAGCAAACTAAAGCAAGTTTGCGCAAACCCGCAAGACAGATTACCAAAGAGATGAGACTCTCGGAAAATAAAAGGTGCTAAGAAACACTATACGATGGTACATCTCCAACACAGGCAAAGAGCATAATAACCTAGTATTTACAGTTTGCAAAGTGTTTGTCTAGGGGCTGTCTCCACTGAACTTCACAGGCAACTCTAGGAAAAGGTTGAATATTATCACTATCTTTATTGTTTGTTACTGTAAGGACTATTGTTTCCATTTTTCAGAAGGGCAAGCTGAGGCTCCAGAGGGGTTAAGTCAATGAATCAAGGTCATAGTGCTAATAGGCAGCAAAGCTAGGTTCAATTAGGTCTTTTGTTGTTGTTGTTGTTTTGTTTTGTTTTGTTTTGTTTTGTTTTGTTTTCTGAGACAGGGTTTCTCTGTGTAGTTTTGGTGCCTGGCCTCGAACTCACAGAGATCCACTTGGCTCTGCCTCCCGAGAGCTAGAATTAAAGGCGAGCGCCACCACCGCCCTGCTCAATTAGGTCTTTAATGAGGCTCTGGAAACAGACAGTAAACACTAGCTAGAATCACCAGGCAAGATTCCCTGCAGGAACTTCAAGGTGGAGTGAGCCCAAAGCACCCGACGAGGATATAAATGCCGGTGAGAAAGCTCTGTGGGTAAAGGGGCTTGCTGCCAAGCCTGAGGACCTGAGTTCCATCCCTGGTGCCCACACAGTAGAAGAACAGAATTGACTCCTGAAAGTTGTCTGTCCTCCACATGCACACTGTCACACAGACACATACTCTCTCTCTCTCTCTCTCTCTCTCTCTCTCTCTCTCTCTCTCTCTCTCACACACACACACACACACACACACACACACATACACACACACACTCACACATACATACACACACATTCTCACTGTCTATCTATCTATCTATCTATCTGTCTGTCTGTCTGTCTGTCTGTCTGTCTGTCTGTCTGTTATCTATCTACCTATCTATCCATCTATCTCCCTCTCCAAGATACTCCAGGTTGAAGAGAAAAGAATGGGAGGTGGGGATGAGCAGCGTATGTGTGAGAACAAGAGGCTGCAGATGGCAGAAACTAGAGCAGAGACTCTAAAGTAAGGTGCAGGCAGAAAATGAGGGGCTACAGCCAAATAAAACCAGTGGATAGGACGGGAAAGTATGCCTCTGGGGTTTATTTATGAAACCAGGACTATGTAGCCCTGACTGTCCTGGAGCTCGCTCTATAGACCAGACTAGCCTCAGATTCACAGAGATCCACCCGCCTCTACATCCAGAGTGCTGGGATTAAAGGCGTGCACCACCACACCCAGCTTGTGCCTCTGGGAATTTTTTTTTTAATTTTATTTATTATGCATACAGTGTTCTGCCTGTATCCCTACAGGCCGGAAGAAGGCACCAGATTTCATTACAGATGGTTATAAACCATCATGTGGCTGCTGGGAATTGAATTCAGGACCTCTGGAAGAACAGTCAGTGCTCTTAACCTCTGAGCCATCTCTCCAGCCCCAAAGATTTATTTATTTACTATGTATACAATGTTCTACCTGCATGTGTGTCTGCAGGCCAGTAGAGGGCACCAGATCTCATTACAGATGGTTGTGAGCCACCATGTAGTTGCTGGGAATTGAACTCAGGACGCCTCTGGGATTTTTGAAGCCAGGCTTCATTGTGTATCCTAGGATACTCTCGAGCTCACGATCCCCTGTTCTGAGTGCCAGAATGACACATATATGTCACCCCCAGCTGGGCTGGAGGATTTTTTTTTTCTTGAAAACTTTACAACGCTAGGCTTAGAGTCCTTCAAAACCCTCCTGCGCCATGCAGTGAATACTGAGCTCTACGTGGGCACAATCATTGTGTTTACCAAGTGGGAGGAGAGCCAACCTCATGGGGCTGAAAATGTACTCATGGGAGATGCCCAGTAAGAGCCTACAAGTGATTGGCACTCCCCAAACATTTGCTGCTGCTGCTGCTGCTGCTGCTGCTGCTGATGATCATGACAGTGATGAGGAAGCTGTTTTTGCTATGACGAAGATGAATCTGGGAAGGGAATGTATAGGTCATCAGACAGAAATGTGAGCCTAACCCCGCCTCTCCTGTCTTGCAGAGAGCACCAGATATCCAGGTGACGGTGGAGCAGTGGGGTCACCCCGATTTAATTCTCTGGGTGAACCCTTATGAACCCATAAAGAAACTTAAAGAGAAAATCCGACGGAGCCGGGGCTACTCGGGCCTGCAGCGCCTGTCCTTTCAAGAACCCGGTGGCGCCCGGCAGCTCCTCAGGAGCCATTGTTCATTTGCCTACTACGGAATCTTCTCCCACATCCACATCTGCCTGCTGGACACCATCTCCCCCGAGATCCAGGTCTTTGTGAAAAACCCGGACGGTGGGAGCCATGCCTATGCCATCCACCCCCTTGACTTCGTCCTGAGCCTGAAGCAGCAGATTGAAGACCGGCTGGGCTTTCAAACCCAGGAGCAGCAGCTGGAGTTCCAGGGCCTCATCTTGCAGGACTGGCTTGACTTTAAATCCTATGACATCCAAGACAGTGTCACCCTCACCCTGTCCAGGAAGAGAGAGGGGAAAGCTTCATTTGCACCCAGCTAGTTTCCTCTGTAAACGCCTCTGCATTTTTGATCACTGTCTTATCCTAGACTCAGCCTCGTCGCCCCTCCTTCCGGTTCTCTGCCGGGATGGTCCGAGTCTTCAGTACCCTGGCAGGGGGAACCGGAAGGGATGTGAGAAGTCATATGCAACCAGACAATAGCCAGACCCTCTGTGTGGCAATGGAATTCTGCAGTCACCGCTGCAATCCTCATGGCCACACTACCAGGACTTGGTCAGTAAATGGCAGTTTCACTAATAAACTCTTAATTTGTTCAGAGGAAGCCAAAGTCGCCTCCCAACCAGTTACACTGACCTGGCTTCAGGATGTCTTATCTCCAACTTGCCTACACCAGAAACCTCCATGAGGGCATATCTGAAGCTTTCCCTGTCCCCCACCCTCCTTCTGCTGGCCTCTGACTATCAAAGGCAGGGTAGGGCATCAAGTTCCTTTCGAATTGAGAATAAACAGCCTTTGTTTCTTCCCATTTTAGTGGTTTTCATTCATTTCCACAGAGGCCTCTCAGCTCTGGGGACTGACCGATATAGAGAAATTGAGACAAAAAGAGACAAAGCCTGGGAGACTGAAGACCAGACAATGTTTTTAAAATCCCTCCTCGGCATGGTAGCACGCCTTTAATCCCTTTAATCCTCTGTGAAACAGAGGCAGGTAGATCTCTGTGAATTGGAGGCCAGCCTCGTCTACATTGTGAGTTCTAGACCAACCAGGGCTACGTCGTGAGACCCTGACTCCAAGTTGTCTGCCCATAACTCCTAAAACCCACACATAAATAGTAAATAATAGTTTAGAGACAAAGGAAAAAAAACTCATTTTTATTGCCAAAGGATATTGTGATTGGGTTTGTGCCAAACAACCTATCAAAGGCTCCCCTTTGACCTGTTTTCTGGTGGATTTACCATAGTTTCAAGTCCACTTCATAGCTGGTTTTCAAAAACCTCTGAATAATTTAACATTAGTTTTCTATACATTTCCTAGTTCTTTTGTCTCTGGGGACCGAAAAAGCATCTCTTTTGCAAAGGGTAAACAGGCTAGTTCACCCATAGCTTTGTATACTTCATAACACAGCCCCGTAGGTGCTTTGAAAAGGGAATGAACAGGGCTGAGGCAGATCCACCGGCAGAGCACTCACTTGGCACCTATGACGTCCCAGTTCAATCCCCAGTACCTCCCAAACCAGGTGTAGTGGCGCACCCCTGCAGTCCCAGCACAGAGACAGTAAGATCAAGAATTCAGTCATCCTTGGCTACATAGTAGATTTGGGACCAGCCTGAGCTACGTGAGACCCTTTCTCAAAAGAAAAATTGACTAGATGAACAAGTCACTGTCTTGGTCCATTTAGACTCCTATAACAAAACACCATAAGCCCAGCGGCCTATCAATACTAAGCATTTGTTTCTTACTGAGAAGTTCAAGATCATTGGTACCTGGTGAGGACCTCTTGCTGGTTTACAGATGGCAGCTTCTCACTACGCCCTCATGTGGTGGAAGGAGAGAAAGGCAGATCTCTGGGAGCATTAACAGCAGTGATAAAGGCTGTTGCCTGTCAATCGTCTTCAAAGGCTCCATCTCCTAATGCCATCACTGGGGAGGTAGGAATTCCACACAGGAGTTTGCAGGAGATTCAAATGTTTCGATCACAGCAGTCACTTAAAAAATGTTAAGGCTTATTTATTTTATTGGGTGTATATGAGTGCTTTGCCTGCACGTATGTATGTGCACCACATTCGTTCCTGAAACCCTCAGAGGTTGGTGTCGGATTCCCAAGAATAGGAGTTATGGATGGTCATGCACCACCATGAGAGTGCTAGGAATAGAAGCCGGGTCCTCTTCAAGAGCAACAAGTGCTCTTAACTGCTGAGCCGTCTCTCCAGCCCCTTTTTAAAACTTTTTCCACTCAAGACTGCTTTCCTCTCAAGAATTTTTTTCACATCATCGCAGACATGTAAGTATGTAAAATAAACAGGCCAAAAAAAAAAAAACACTTACAGAAAACAAATCATAAAAAATATATATTTTTAAAACAATTATTTGGGACCAGCAAGATGGCTTAGGAGGTAAAAGTCTTTGCTGCCAAGCCTGGCAAACTGAGTTTGATCCCTGGGAACCACAGGGTAGAACAGCAGGACTCAAGTTGTACTCTGACCTCCACATGTGTGTGCGCACACGCACGCGCGCACACACACACACACAAATATAATACAAATCTTTTTTTTTAAGTTATTTGGTGTGTATATCACTTTGTCATTGATTAAAGACTAAAGCGAGCAGGTGGAATTACAAGCACTTACTTGTAATCTTGATATGAGGGAAGCAGAAACAAGAAGGGGCAATGTAAGTTCAAGGCCAGCCTTGTCTACGTAGAAAGTTCCAGGCTAGCCAGGGATATGTCCACCGGTCTCAAAAGGGCAGGTGGGGTGGGGATATTGCTCATTCAGTAAAGTGTTTACCTTTGCAAGGATCTGAGTTCCACACCCTGAACCCACATAATAAAAGCCAGGCATGGTGGTGCACCCTCGTGATCCCAGCACCAGGGAAGGAGCCAGGCAAATCCCTAGGACTTGCCGGCCAGCCATTGTAGCTTACTCAGTTAGTTTCAAGGCCAGTGAGTGACCTTGACTTAAAAAAAAAAAAAAACAAGGGAGACAGCACCTCAGGAACAATACTCCAGGTTGACCTCTTACCTCCATACTCACGCCCACCTATGTGCACATGTATCTACACACACATAAACATGCATAAATGCACACAAGGGAAACAGACAGAAGCAATGTTGCATGTTAACGAGATTGATATATAGAAATACACTGTGCAAAACAGCAGACACACGTCTAAGGCCATTCCAGAAGTTGTTGGAAACGCTGCCCTAAACCCAGGGCAAAAGTCAACCATTTTTAGATTGATTGATTTATTATGTATACAGTGTTCTGTCTGCATGTACGCCTGCAGGCCAGAAGAGGGCTCCGGATCTCATTACAGATGGTTGTGAGCCACCATGTGGTTGCTGGGAATTGAACTCAGGGCCTCTGGAAGAGCAGTCAGTTCTCTTAACCTCTGAGTCATCTCTCCAGCCCCAAGTTAGCAACTTTTATAATCAAATATTCTAATAGAAAACAATCCAAAGATGTAGTAATTTGATATGTGCTAAGGAATGACAGTTAAAAAAAAAAAAGCATTCTTTGCTTCCTGCAATCCGTTGTGTTTCCTTAGAGCAGACAAGTTTGTGTGTACAGTAAGAACACTGCAGCTCACGGCATGTGTTAGTCTCAAAGCCAAGCCAACGAGTTTCAGCATTCATTGGTGTTACATGTCTGAAGACACATGCAGTACAGTGTGCATATCATGTGTCCAATGCCGCAGTAAAGTTTTGCAAGCACCAGAAACATCACAGGTTCATCACATGCTTGGTTTTGAAATGCATTTGCTCTTTGCAAATTCAGAACCTTTACTATTGCCAAATTTTTCATGACCTCTACATTCAGTTCCCCACAATATAAGATGCTGGGGGAGAGGGTACAAAATCGCAGTATTTCCCAGACTAGACCGTTCATCCAACCCGCCCTCAGGCTCACTTTATGTACCAGTCACAGGAGGAGTTTAGAGACCAGAGTCTGCATCTTAAACCAGATCTTAAGTGTTAATCTGCAGCTGTCTTATGGACTGCTGTAACTGGCAAGGCCTCAGCTATTCCAGGAGCCATTCTGACCTGCTCTGTCTTGTTGTTTGTAAGACCCTGAAAGCCTAGAGTTGAACAATCTTCCTAAGATCAAAATATGAACTAAAAAAGGCGGTTCGTTGTCTTCCCAATTTCTTTTTTTTTTTTTTTTTTTTTTTTTT
>CABHPP010127203.1:22359-45774 GCA_902168425.1 Peromyscus attwateri
TGCCTGCATGTATCCTTGCACACCAGAAGAGGGCACCAGATCTCATTACAGATGGTTGTGAGCCACCATGTGGTTGCTGGGAATTGAACTCAGGACCTCTGGAAAAGCAGTCAGTGCTCTTAACCTCTGAGCCATCTCTCCAGCCCTGTCTTCCCAATTTCATCAAATCGCAAATAAATTCATTTTTCCTTAAAAAGAAAAAAAAAAAAAGAACTAATCCTGCTTCTGTTATTACCTCCTTGTCTGACTTTAGGATATTACTGTTCCCTATGTGTATCTCATTTTCCCCCATCCAGTAAAGATTGGAAGCCAGGCTTGAGGGTGCATGCCTGTAACCCCAGACACAGGAGGGTGACGCAAAAGGATTGAAAATTCCAGGCCAGCCTAAGCGACACCGCAAGACCCTGTATCAAATGAGTAAGCAAGCAAACAAACAAACAAATAAAAATTCAAGAAATAGAGAGAGGGGGTAAAGGGAAGGAGGAAGAAGAGAAGATAAAGGCTAAGGAAAAGAAAAGAGAAAGAAAAGGAAATAAATGGATTGAAGAAGGTGGTCATCTCTTGGACCCTTGGAGAGCTCATCTTTCAGGACGGTTCACCGCCCGTGGTGGTCTGAGAACTACAATCCCCATGATGCTCTGAGCGTCCCTCGCGCTCCCGTGGGTCATGTGAAAGGGGAGGTCCCATCAAACATGGACGCTTCCCCCACCATCCTCTGCGGCACCTCAAGATGGTGGCGCCCAGCGGGACCATGAGCGATTCCGAGAGCTGCAGCAGTAGCAACAGCGATGCGGAGGAGCTGGCGCGGTGCCGCGAGGCGGCGATGCCCGCCTGGGGGCTGGAGCAGCGCCCGCGGGGGACGGAGAAACCCAGAGCCGGTAGGGGCCTGTCCGAAGGGCGGGGTTCTTCCCCTGGGCCCCGGGAAGGGTGGATGGTGGGATGGAGTCGCGGCGTCTTGGCGTCTTCGAGGAGCTTTCGGAAGCTTCTGAAACCAGCTGGGGGTCAGATTCACACGGAGGGTGGAGGGCGACTCCTTTATTCCAGCGGAGAGAGCCGAGGGACCTAAATCCTGACTGCGCTTTCCTCCGTGCGTCCTTACTGCTGTTCTCTGGGAAGGGAACCATGACTGAGATGCACCTCCCTTCCTGTGTTCTCAGAATCCTGTCTTTCCCGGCCCTCACATGCTGTCCCACTCCAGGTCACCAGTGAGTGTATCTAACTGTGATTCCCTAGCAAACTGGAAATGAATCCGAAATCTGCCAGTCTAGGGATTCTTAATCATGGAGAGAGAATCCAACAGGTCCTGTGATTTGAAATAGAAAAAATACTGCATCTTTACTTTCATTAACTCCTAGTTAAAGTTGGCATCTTTTCCCGTCACGCATGTGAGCGACAAGCCAGCCATTTGACAATGCCCGCTACTTGGTTGCAGCGGAAGTCACCATACTGTTACATCCCTTCCATTACACTCTTTTACTTAGGGATACACTGCAGTATTTTTATTCACAATACAGTGTTGGAAAGAAATCATTTACACTCTTCTCTACTTTAAAATTCCTGTAATCTTCAGACCCGTCTTCTAGATCAGCAGATGGCTCAGCAATTGCCACACAAGCCTGCAAGCTGAGTTGGATCCCCAGAACCCAGGGTGGAATAATAAACATTTCAAGTCTAGGAAGGGGATGGACATGAAAACAGTGTATAACACTAACTATGAAAGATGTTTCGTTTGTTGTTGTTGGTTTTGGTTTTGTTTTTGTTTTGAGACAGGGCCTCTCTGTAGCCCTGGCTGTCCTGGAATTCACTAATGTAGACCAGGCTGTCCTCGAACTCACAGAGATCTGTCTGCCTCTGCCTTCTGAGTGCTGGGATTAAAGGCATGTGCACCATACTTTTTAAAAAGTGATCTTGCCATTGCTGAAAGGTAATCTCGGTATGGAGATGTAAAAAACAAAAGCTTGGGGGGAGGGGGTTAAATGACTCGCCCCCGGGTCTGGAGTTTGACACTGTTTTCTGTTTCCTGGGAGGACCTTGCCATAGTCATAATGGGAGCTACTCTTTGTGACTCCGTGCCGTAGAAGACAGATGGCCATCTCCCACATGTCCATATCCAGGGGCATCAGGCATTTGAGAGTGCTTTGACACTGAACAGTGTATCAGGCAGACACACTGTGAACACATAGTGATGTAGACACAATGGTGGCTCTGGAGTCGATGCACCGTACCCTGCATTGTGCCATCAAGTGACCGTTCTATTCATTTGGCACAAACCCACTTGGTCCCAGTGTCCACCTCAGAATCTCAGCCATCATCCATTGTCCCTCCCGTACGACATCCAGCCCATCCCACCGTGTAGACTCCATCATTTCACTGTATTCAGAGTCCTCAGTGATGTGAGCAGACCCCCGTCTGCCTTTGGCCTCTTGGGTCTTCTGTCTAGCGGCCTGAACTATTCTATAAAAACCTAAGCCGGTTTGTATCGCCGGAGACCTTGACTCCTCCATCGGCTCCTCTTTCTCAGAATCCCGCCTTCCTGGGAGGCCTGGGTGATGGACCCCCACAGTCTCTATCTCTGCTCCTCTCCTGGCCACACCAGGTGGCTTTCAGCACCGCAGGTTCCTTCCTGCTTTGCAGGCTTGCTTCCGTCTGCCTGGAAGACTCCAGGTACCACTCGCCTCACCCCTTCGCCTCTCTCAGATTTCTGCCGAGCCGTTACCTTGCAGAGCCCTCCTTGCCCACCTTTGGAGGAAGAGTCCCCCACATTGTGCTCCTCTCTTCTCCTTTGTTGTGTGTTTTTTATACACTGTTGCTATCATCCAATTTTATATTGTGTTACTGTCATTTAGCATCTGTTCTCACCAAGAACATCAGTCCTCAGAGGACACCGACATTTGTCTGAGTTGTTCGGCAGGCGGGGCACCAGGTTATTAGTTCAGCCATCCGGCACTTCGTTCAGCGGACTCCACCATCAGCATCCCCAGTGACCATGACAAAAGCCAGTTTCTTCTTCCATAGCATACAGCCCCACATAGTAGGCACTCAATAAACCATAATCACATCACACTGGGCTTGCCTGTTAAACATTAACGGGCCTCTGAAATCGAGTGACTTGCACCCTTCTTCTGTAACCTCCTTCTAGCTCCCATTAAATCAGCTATTAGTCATGCATGAGCTCAGGGCTAACCTGGGCTATGGAACAAAATCTCATTTAAAAAAAAAAAAAAAAACAATTAGTTTATAGACTCTAGCCAAATTATTTTACATGTCTCTTTGGCAGAATGAGGATAATGGTCACCTCTCAAATGGGGGGGGGGGTGGAAATCCTTGAGTTATACATGTAAATCATCTAAAATGTACCTAGCCCACACACGCGGTTGTTCACTCTGTAAACGTCATGTTTTCATCGCTCCACAGATGCGGCAGGTAAACAGGCGCCAGCGTCCCAGCCAAGCCTCAGGTACTGTGCTCTGGAAAGAAGCTTCTCTGAGTCATTGAACAAATATTGGTCCCCTGTGTGTTCCAGGTGCTAGGTTAGACCACCAGGTGTCAGCGGGAACAAGTCAAGTGGTCCCTCCCAACCTGTCAGGAAGTGATGTCCTTCCGTGTGTTACAGGCGTGAAGTGAACCAGCATGATGAAGATGCCAATGAGCTTCAGACCACTCCTGAGTTCCGAGCCCACGTGGCCAAGAAGCTGGGAGCCATGCTGGACAGGTGAGCAGGAGCACCCTTGATCTCATGATCCTCTTGCCTCAACTTCCCAAATTCTTGGCTTACAATCTTGTGCCCCAAACCCAGCAAAAAAGAAAGAAAGAAAAATTTTTTTAATTTAAAAACAAAAGGTGCTTTTGTTGGTACCCGAAATGTCATCCTAAGTCTGGCACCTCCTCCTCCCTCAGCTCCATCGCCATCTCAGAAGTGTGGAAGAAGCCGCGCAGGGCGGAGGTGCAGCAGGTGGCAGAGGAGGAGGATGGTGAGTCCTTAAAGTGCTCATAAATGCTGCCATGGGAGGTGCCACTGGGTGGGTGGGTGCAGCGCCCTGGGAGGTGCCGCTATGTGTCTGCGGTGCCCTGGCGCCTTCAGTGCCACAGGGCAGCAGCACTGTGCCACAGGTTTCTCCTTGCATTTGCTCTCCCTGCACTCTGAGGCAGGGATTATGGCACCCCATTCCCAGAATGAGCCAGCTCTGAGGCCCCTCGGTACCGGCAGATGCATTTTGTCTTCTCAGCCCACAGTCTTTCCCACCCACTCTGGTCTGACCTTGTCCTATACTTGGGCCTCTTTGGAGGCTGCCACAGAAAGAGACTCAACTGCTATCCTCCGGAAGCTTCTGAAGGCTGGGTGTGGTGGCATACACTTTTAATCCCTGCACTCAAGACAGAGGCAGGTGGATCTCTTGAGTTCGAGGCCAGCCTGGTCTATGTAGCAAGCTGCAGGACAGCAAGGACTATAGAGAGAGACCCTGTCTCAAAACAAAATCCACCAGAAGCCTCTGAAGCTTGCTGTCTGGATTGGAGTCCCCCATCCCTCTTTTCCTACTCCCCCGTACCCTGCACTCCGGCTCCACAGGAGAGCAAGCAAAGCCCTTCCTCAGACAAGCTTCAGTTTACACGAACATGGCAGGGGTGCCTGAGCCACTGGACGGGATGCCTGAGGACAGGCTGTAGCCTCCGCACCCGGAGGAAGGGTCGGTGCCTGCTTCTCCGATTGCTGACTCTGTCCCCGTGATTCTTAGGCTTCCGCCTTTTCTTCACATCCATCCCCGGAGGCCACGAGAAGGAAGCTTCTCAGAAACCCTGCCGAAGGCGCCAGCCCCCCAGCTCCAGGTGAGAGCTCACAGCCTCTCCTCTCCTCTCCTCTCCTCTCCTCTCCTCTCCCCTCCCCCCCCCTCCTCTCCTCTCCTCTCCGATCCTGTGAAGTAGCTATGTGACCCCAGTCAGGTCCAGACCAAGGGAAGAGAAGAGGCCTATCAGATCACAGGTCAGTGTGCCCCAGCAGGAAGTGCGCAGGGTCTTCTAGGGGGAGCTAAGGATCCCCACACTTTATGAGCAGCCATCTTGGGCCAGATGGCTCCCTTTATCATCCTTGCCTCCTGAGATGCCCTGTGAGGTTTGGGTGCTCTCAAGGTCCTCATTGTAGATCAGAGTACTGAGGTCAGAGAGTTAAGGTCACGTGGCTGACCAGCCGAGAAGCTGACCTTGAGTCTGCCTCGCCCCTGAGCCCGAGCTACTTGGCTGCCTCCACCTGGTCTGGAGGCGGCAGGGCAGCTGTGAGGCCTGTCCAGACGCCGGCTAATCTGACTGCTGTCCCTGGCAGCAGCGAAGACAGTGACGAGGAGTGGCAGAGATGCCGGGAGGCAGCGGTGTCCGTGTCGGACATTCTCCAGGAGTCAGCCATACACTGTCCTGCCGAGGTGGAAAAGGAGGCAGAGAAGAAGACCAAGAAGTTGAAAAAGAAAGCCAGGAAGGAGGCTGATGTTGACTTGGCCAGAGCCACAGGCCTGAAACCAGTAAAGGAGGCAGGCAGCATCAACGGGGACCCAGTGTCACTTGGGACCAAAAAGAAGAAAAGGAAGAAAAAGGCCAAGAAAGCCAGGGAGGCTTCCCCGTGCCCACCAGCAGAGCGTGCTGAAAACTGACTTCAGACTGTAGGCACCGTGGCCACTGGCTCCTGAGGATGCGGTGCCCATGGGGTCAAGGCAGGGCCAAGCCACACTCCCTCCAGGTTCCAGCACTGCCTCTGCCCACAAGTGACTTTAGTTGGGCCTGTCCAAGAGTCTGAGCAAAGAAGTGGGTGTGTGCGGAGAGGCCTGAGCAAGAGGATGGACTCTCGGTTCCAGAACATTCTTTTACCTCAGGAAGGAGGGCTCTTCCAGCTTTTGAGACTGAGTCTCGGCTTCCATCTCCCCCACCTGCCCAGCCTGGTGTGACAAGTGGTCTTGAGGAGTGAGGGAGAGTGGTCTCCAAGCTACTGAGGCCCAGAAAAACTTTTATACCTCTTCCCCAGCCCACACCGACCTAACAACATTGTCTGGAAGAAAAGGAAAGATATCCCCCTACTTTCCCCAGAATTCTCTTACTCCAAATTTGTTAATACACTGTCCATAGTAGTGCGTCTTAAGTCAGTTCAGTCACTGAAAATCAGGTGCCAGAGTGCTGGGACCTGCTTAGTGGTAGGTACAGGCTTGGCTATGGGGCCTCAAGTTCTGTCCCCAGCACCAAAGAGAAAAAGGAAAATAAATTATCAGGTGACCCAAGTCACAGACTAGGTGCTGCGCCTGCTTGGTGCTGACTCCTTGTTTTATTGTTCGTCTGAAGAGTCTCTGTGTAGCTCAAACTGGCCCGAGAGCTGCCAGTCTCCTGCTTCGGCCTCCTGAGCAGGATGACGAGAATGAGGCGTTGGTGTTGGTGTTGGTGATACCTACACCATCATGCTCACTAGGCAAGGGCTCTACCACTGAGCCACATCCTCAGCACAGAAAGTTGGGGAACATCTTAAATAAAAACCACTTGTGGGACCCTCCCGTCCACACCCCCCGACCTGCTTCCTCACCCCAGCTTCAAGACCCAGGAAATGGCACCACACGTGAACAGGGTTTCTTTCTGTGAATCTTCTGCAGGGAGGAGGCACAGATTCAGGTGGAGTCACCTTACCTCGTTTCCGGGTAAACAAGAGAAACGTGTGACCATGTGTCTCGAGTCTGCCTATGCCTCAGGTCCCCTGGCCTGCGCCTGGCTTCCCTCGGCCCTCCCTCCTGGCCACTGAGGGATAAGCAGGAAGCTCCCATACATTTTTTTCATTGACTTTACTAAAAGTTAAATAAGTATACAGACTTGTCCGTAGCTGGCTCTAAGCTGCAGGGGATACTGGCTCTCTCCAGGCTCTTCCTCAGTCCCAGACAGGAGCCCACTAAGAGCCAGGTTCTCTGTAGTAGCCCCAAGGAGATGGCGTCATGTGTGCTCTGGGTTCTCAGAGCTGCTTTGCCCCTCACAGTCGCACTCAGGACCTTGGATGCCTCAAAATGGATGCTGGTCCCCAGGCTTCAGCCCAGGCCAGTAGGTGGCTTCTCTCTGCTGGTCTCAGCATTCTCTCCACCAGACACTGCTCAGGCCTTGCCTTCTGAGTTCCGCCTCCCTCACACCAGGAAGGAATTGTTGTCAGGGCCCTAAAGCCTGAGGAGCTGATGGCCCAGGATGTCGCCTCCTCCGGGAGTCACACACTGTAAGGAACAGGGATGACGACCCCTTTCCCTGAAGTGGCCTTTCTAGTAGAGGCAAGATACCAGGCTGGCATCAAAGACATGTCTGTCCAAGGGAGCAAATGAAATCCTAGGGCTGGAGCGGGGATGGCTCGGTTCGAGAAAGCCTAGAAGAGCCCTGCATGCCTTCCCCAGAGCTCCCAGGCCTCACAGAACAGCTGCTTGGAAGTGCCTGTTTGGGGTGGGGAGGATGATCTGCAAACAGGCATGTGGATCACTGGCTGGAAGGATCTGGCGCAGGGTGGAATGGCCTGAGGATGCACAGGAGACAGAAGGCAGCTGGTGGATCTAGGGCCTCAGATCCTGTGGGGGCTGCAGGCTCCGACTTGGGGGTGCCAGCATCACAGGCTTCTTTCTGTTCCAAGTATCGAGTTTCCTATTCTAAGCAGCAGGATCATCTTCCACAACACTGCCCAGATCGATCTGTCTTCCAGTCCTTTGTGGTCCCCTTCTCAGGCTGAGACACCCCAGAGCCATCCCTTTCTGATGCTGGAGGAGCAGCCGGGGGATGAGAAGGCCAGCAGCCTATGGCCGGAGACACATGGCAGTCTCCGATGTCCTCCAAGCAGCATGGCTGTGGCCCTTCTTGTCCCCTATGCAGTGCAGGCTCTGGGAACCCAGCTCCTGAGAGGCAGTCACCATGGTTACTGAGAGGAAGAGGCCATCTGGGTGGAGATAAAAGTCTCGATGACACCATGGTTGGATGGCAGCAGGTGGCTGTGCCCGTTGGTGGAGTCGGAGCTCTGGTACAACACCAGGCTGCTGGAGGACACTGCAGAAGCAAATGAGGTCACTGGCTGTCAGCCAAGTCCCCTCTGACCCCCACCCCACCTGCCCATCCCTAGGGATACTCCAGAGGGAGAAGGCAGAGCCTCACATTCTGAATCGACAGATTCCAGGAGCCCAAGTCAGCCCTCTCCCCTCAGGGCCTACAGGGAGCCTCCCAGATGCCGGGCTGAGTCAACACTGACGTGGCTGTTATTGGAAAAGATGGTTTGTTTCTGCATTACTGGGGATCGAACCCAGGGCCTTGTGCTTCTATACAGCCCTTCAGAAGGTACTTTGTAGATGTGGTTAACAGTGAATTGGCTTTCGGCAGAAGTTACCCTTGGCCATGTGGGTGGGCCACATCTAATCAGAAGTCTTAAACTAGAGAGAGAGGAAGAAGCTAAAGCTTCCTAGAGAAGACATTCTTGGCTGAGGCCATTGCTTCCTGCTGCTGTCCCGCTGTCCCGGTGTGTCCCAGGCTGCCGCTGCTGTGCAGGACAGATGGCAGATGCTCTTGCCCTACAGCTGTGCTCCACAACTCCCTGTACACAGTGTGAATGCCATAAACCCTGTCTTGAGAGATTCCAAACCGATGAACGTGACAGAGGGTGAGCTCTGGATCTGACCTGGGTCCAACCTGTCTGCCACCATAGCTGTGGGAGATGGCCCCTCACCTCCTTGAGTGTGTGTTTGCACATCTGTACACTGAGACATTGTCTTCAATAACTGCCGTTACAGCTGTAAGGGCCAGGTGGGGGATCTGAGGCTCCATGGGATAGCAGCTTTCCTGAAGTCACAAAATTGGGGGTGGAGAACACCCCAGACCTCAGAGCCCAGCAGCCTCCATGACACTGTAGGCTATAAGCTGAGTAGGTGGAGCTGGACGGGCTGAGGGGTGCATGTCCATTATGATATAAGGACATGAGCCCTCCCGGTTTCCCAGATGAGGTCAGAGAGCCAGACTCCTAGGTGAAAGCTGAGGTTTTTTGGGTTTTTGTTTGGTTTGTTGTTTTGGTTTTTTGAGACAGGGTTTCTCTGTGTAGCCCTGGCTGTCCTGAAACTCACTCTGTAGACCAGGCTGGCCTGGAACTCACAGAGATCCATCTCCTATGCCTCCCAAGTGCTGGGGTTAAAGGTGTGCACCACCACACCCAGCAAAAGCTGAATTTTTAATGCTGGCCACTAAGCACTGAGCCAGGCCTGGGGAGATGGCATGGTGGGTAGGAGTACTTCAGGGTGGGTGAGACCATAAAGAAGCTGATGACCTCAGTTTAATCCTCGGGACCACATGGTGGAAGGAGAGAACCAACTCCTGAAAGCTGGCCTCTGACCTCCACACATGAAGCACCCCCCATCCACCCTCAGTTCATTGTACACACCACCTCACATCCTACTGGGAGGCAGCAGACCCCTCACCGGTGGGACTGGTGCTGAGCCGGTGGGCTGGCTGCAGGAGCTGGATGCTTGATGGGTCCTGGCTGGGGATGTGGACGGTGGTGGCTGGAGATGATGGTTCATGAAGCCCAGGCTCACTGGAGGCCTCTGTGTCTGAGGTGAAGACCTAGGGAACCAGAGTTAACACCCTGAGCCCATGGCATGGGAGTGTGGGGCTTCAGGTGGGGCTTCAGGAGGCAGGGCCTTACCTGCTTGGTGGGTGTGAGGCTGGCAAGGGCACTGAGGTTGGTATCTGTGATCAGCATGGTCTGCGGAAGCAGGCTTGTGTGCGTGTACTGGGCCACCTCGGGCTTGTGGCTGTAGAGGGCTGGGCGGAGAGGATACAGATAGATATGGCTCCCTGGACCCTTCCCTCAAGACTGAGTACCCATAGGAAGTTGGCAGGGGGCCCGATGAATGCCCTGATGGGGCAGTGCTTGGGGATCCGGATGAGAGAGATGGACCCCTACCTTCCCATTATAGGGGCCTGCTCAGCAAACCAGATGGGGAGCAGCCAGGGCAAGGCCCAGTACCACTCCAGCTCATTCTGTGTTCTCCACTGCCCCAGGTAGAATACAACCCAGCTGTGTGTAAGCAAATGAGGAGCAGAGGCGCAGGGGGCCTGTGCTGAGTACAGGTGATGTAGTAGATGCAGATACTGCCGTACTAAGTGCAGGTGGTACTGTTGTATCAAGTGTAGGTACTCTCTAGTACTATGCTCAGTATGCGATGTTAAGCAAAGGGACCACAGTAGCAAGTGCGGGTGCTGTAGCGTGAAGCTCAGGTGTGGTTGTGCCAAATGCAGGCCTCTGAAGGAGGCTGGTGGCCTCCATCTGGGGTGAGCAGGGCAGAGGCTAGCAATGCCTCTATCTCCAGGACACCGCCAACATGAACAGTTCCACCTCTAGACTCTCCCAGAGACTTGAACTAGCACTCACCTAGCACGTAGTAATGGCACACTCTCCTAGGAACTCAGCTAAAAGCGCGGTGCCCACACAGACACAGATTCACTTTCAGCCTCACACGGGTCCCTAAGTCCCTGTCTCCGTGCTGAAGTCCAAAAGGTCTGAACCCGAAGCGTTGCGTAAGGTTGGCCCCGTGGCCCATTTGATGGGCAGCCTTATGCAGACCTGGTGTGAGGTTACGTGAGTGTGCGTGCATAGGTGTGTGTGTGTCTGTCTGTCTGTCCACATACAAGTGTAGGCGTGTGAGGCCAATAGAACCCCAGCTGTTGTTCTCGGGTGCCACCCACCCTGTTTTCTGAGAAAGTTCTCTCTCTTGCCTGGAGCTCACCAAGTAGGCTAGACTAGCTGGCCTGAGCCCCAGGGATCACCAGTGTGCCTCCACCTCCTCAGTTCTAGGTTACAAGAAGCGCACACACCACCGTGTCCCACCCCCGCGTGGCTTCTGAAGGGTGAGTCTTCAGGACTTTACTGACTGAGCTATTTCCCTACAACCCTGCGTGAATCTTTAATCTACTTCATGTGGTTCCCATCTCTGGTTGCAGAAATAACAGTGCTCTGTGGACAGGTGCTGCCCACCCTGGACTGGGAGTAATACGTAACGTGAGATATCCACAAGCCACCTTTCTAAAAGTGGGAAAGTCATAAACTGAAGGGTGCACTGCCCCAGGGGTTTCAGAGAATAGGCAGTGGCCTGCACTCCAGCACCCAAACAAAGCTGGGCACATGACCTATGGACGCCAGCACTGAACACATTGAAAAGCCCACATGAGCTCCTGTGCACACACAGAGAAGCAGGTTGGTGGCCCGTAGATACCTGCACCACACACAGGCAGACCACAGCACCTGCTACCTGCCCTATTGTGTGCCTACCCACAGCCAACCTCTAGCCCAGCTCCCCTAGACCAACGTGAGGGACGCTCACCGTGGGGGCTCTGCAGCTGGGCCATGGTGGCCATGAAGGGGCTCTGGGCCACGTGGCTCTGAACAGGGGGCATGAGAGGCTGCTGGTAGGAGGGGTGCAGTGGCTGGGAGAACTGGACCGGCTGCAGGGTGGTCAGACTGCTGCCCATGCTGTTGATGACAGGCACACTCTGTGCCTGGGTGGAGGCCAGACCTGGTGCAGGACAGGCAGGAGTCAGCCAAGCCTTGCACCCGCCACCCTGTGTCCCCCCTAGACCCAGCCCAGACCCTTTGAGGGACACTATCCCCCCTTCCCAGAGCCTGTCGGTTTTAAGAGGAAAGGGAGGGGCTAAGAAATAGCCCTACAGTAGGACCACCACAAACAAGTGGCCATGAAGAATCATCCTCCAGGCCAATAGCTCCGCAGCTGGCCTGGCATCTGGCCTGGCGGGAAAGGCAGGCTGGGAGTAGATTAGAGGTTGTCAGACCAGCTTCCCTGGAGCCCTAGGGGTTCCACAGCAGTGGCAAAGCCCTGGGCTCTCTTTCTGCTCCCTCTTCTAGCAGCTCCCTATGTCTTAGATACTGAGCAATAGTTCCTGCATATAAAGGTTTTGAGACTTAGGGTTGGAGGGATGGCTCAGAGGTTAAGGGCACTGACTCTCTTCCAGAGGTCTTGAGTTCAATTCCCAGCAACCACATGATGGCTCACAGCAATCTATAATGGGATCTGGTGCCCTCTTCTGGCTTGCAGGCAGGACACTATAAACATAATAAATAAAACTTAAAAAAAAAAAAAAAGGCTGAAGAACTAGAAAACATCTCACACATACATCCTTACCCTGCTGTTTTCCCTACAGTCTCCTCAGACTGTATGATTTCAGTAATTTCTACACTGTGCTTATTGGTTCTGTTTGGTTCATTGTCTGGGATCATGGGTGCCTAGACATTTAGAAAGTAGGTGTTGGGCGGATGGATGGATCCCAGTGGCTCTTCTTTCCAGATCCCAGACTCTGCAGGAAGCACAGGGGCCCACTCACCCCCACCTGCCTTACCAATGACCAGGGTGGAGGCGCCTGTGTTCGTGAACGTGGGGCCCAGGGAGGCGGGCTCCCCAGGCCCAATGGTCATGACCCCAGGCAGTGAAGCCATGATGAGGTTCTGCGGCTGCTGGTTGAGACCGGGAGATGTCTGCTCCAAGCTGTGCAGGGCTGTCAGGGTGCTGACTGGAGGCAGGGGACCCCCAGTGGCCGAGACCTGTGAGGGTAAGGCAAGTAGAGTTGGAGTATCCCCACACTGTCTCCTAGTCATGGAAAATGGGGCAGGCGGGGTCTCCACACAGGGCGGAGCTGTTCACTCACCAGCTTGGCCTCAGTGCTCAGCAGGCTGCTGCTGGGCTCCAGGCCCGTGGGGGACACTTGGTGTAAGGCCGCAGAGACTGTCACTAAGGGGCCACCGCTGCTTGAGGGCACCTCGGCGGCCTCGCTGGTTGTAGGCTGTCCATACCGCACACCTGGAGTGGGGAGCAACGTCTAGCCTCAGCGCCTCACTTTCCCGTCCTCTGTTCCCCACAGACCCCACCACACCAGAGCCGACTTTGTCTGGCACCCCATCTTTCCTCCTGTGCTAGCTGCTTCCAGATCTTTTCATTCATGGTCCTGTGTCCCCCTCTGTGTAGAAGACACTCAAAGAACAATGGGACCGAGCCGAATCGGGGCTCAGAGAACTAAATGGAAGTCAACTGAGTTGAGCAGAGTGGGCTGCAATTGGCCAAATTAAATTAAATCCCCTTAAATGGGCCCAGAAAGGAGTTAAGCGAGACTGAGCTTTTGCTGAGCTGATCAAAATCCAATTGAATTGGACTAAATTGAATTGAGCTTTACAGCCAGCCTCTTATCCACAGGTGCTGCAGCCTCGGATTCAATCAATTGTTGGATCAAAAATATTTGAAAAAAAAAATTCCACATTTGCACTGAACACATGTAGGTGGTTTTCTTGTCACTAGACCTCAGCCAATACTGTATAACTGTCTACATGGTAATTACACTGTTTTGGTTATCATAAGTCGTCTAGAAATGACTCAGTATACAGTAGGATGTGCATGGGTGAGAGGTGTGTGCAAGAGGTCCTGGCCCCAATTCCCAGACACTATGCATGATGAACTGGATTCCGTGGAACTAGTTTGGTCCAACTGAATGGTTTGAATGGGAATCGGTTGGATCAAACTATGACCTGAACACGATTGAGTTGAACTGAAATGATCTGGATGGATAGATCCAAAGTGATTGTGTTGCTCGGAAGTAACCGGAGGCGAGTTGTGTTGAATAGAGTGGGTTGGAGTGGGATGAACAGCGTGCATGGGTGGGGTTTTAGTGAGTGGGTGGGATGGTGTGATCCAGGGTGGATCCGGCTAATCAGAGTGGGTGGAGTGCACAGTGTGAACTGGTGTGAGTGGAGTGGGGTAAAAGGATGGAAGGAAGTGTGAATTGAGCATAGTGGGAGGAAACAGAGCAGAAGGGGAAATGGAGTGGACCGAGTGTGGTGGATGGGGAGGGGCGGAGCGTAGGAGTAGAGTGGATAGAGTGGGTGGGGCAGAGTGGAGGGGCGGAGTGCAGAGTATTTGGGGGTGGTTGCCACCCCTGGGGAGATCCCTCCAGCCCTTCTGCCCATCCACTTTTTCTCTCCACCCGTATCCCAATGTCCCCACCGCACAGCACTCACCGTGGACCTTACTAGGGGAGAGGGCGGATGTGGACAAGCCCGGGGAGCTGTGAGCAGGCAGCGCAGGGCCCGGGCCTGGCCCCGGTGGAGGCCCGTTGTATGTGTCCATGGCCAGCTTGTGCCGGAAGGCTTCTTCCTTGCGCCGGTTGGCAAACCAGTTGTACACACGCACCTCCGTGACAAGGTTGGAGCCTAGCCCCTGTGCCTGAGACGGTGACACCCCCCTCTGGATGCACTCCGCCCTGCAAAGATGGCACCCATGAGCCCCCGGGCCAGACTCAGAGGAGGGAGGACAGTGCTGAGAAGTGGAGTCTACCCAAGTGCTGGATCTGACAGATCTGGATTACAGTACCAGTCCTGCTGTGTGACCTTGGACAAGTACTTAGCCTCTCTGACCTCAGTCACAATGTGAACAAAATAGCCATAGGGTTGTAGATGAGATGACAGGAGATGAGTGACCCCCCCCAAAGTGTTGCTGGGGTGGGTGGGGGATGCTGAGAATTCAATTCAAAACAGTGGGAAGAAATGGACTCCTCTCAATGGACAGCAAGAGTTCTCAAGGACTGGTGAGCCCCCTGGGGACCCAGAGACACCTTCCCTTCCCCGGCTTAGCCTCCGCCCTGGCTAGACCACCACCCTACCTATTGCACTCCTCCACCAAGGTCTCCCGCTCTTCCTTGCTGGGGTTCTTCTGCCTCTCGTAGGCCTGGAACAGGATCTGCTGGGATGCTGGGCCCCACTTGAACCGGTTCCTCCGTCCCTTTTTGGTCGGCAGCTCATCGCCTGTGGGCTCTTCAATCAGTCCCCCCTGGCCCGCGTGGGTGAATTCTGTCGGGACAGAGAGCGCGGTAAGTTGACCACGCCCACCTTCGCCGTCAGCTCACCGGACCCGCCCCCCATCCTCTGTCTTCCCCAAGGCGCTGAAACGGAGCAGTTGGCCGCTAAGACTAAAGGCATGGAATCTGGACTGGAGCTGTGAGTCAGTTGGTAAAGAGCTTGCCTAGCATGCATGAAGTCTTGAGTCCAACCCAAAGCCAAGCCCCATCCACTGCCAAAAGAGGACTTGGTGCCATAAATCCCAGCACTCAAGAGGCAGAGGCAGGCAGAGCTCTGGGAGTCAAGGCCAGCCTGCTCTGCATGTCGAATGCCAGATCAGCCGGGGCTACATCGAGAGATCCTGTCTTAAACAAAATGACAAACAATTCATTAATTAACTTGGCCCAGAGTGCAACATTCTCCACAGTTGTGGCCCATTCACACCCACTCACACTGCCTCTGAGGTAGCATCTTGCTTCTGTGCACACTCACTGAGTGGCCACAGGATGGCAGGAGTCAGGATCAAGACCTGAGGTACCAGATGCTATGGCTTGGCCCCTAAACCTGAAACACTTTGTGTATTTTTAATATTTTTTTTGTTTGTATGTGCATGTCATGTGTGTGTGGGTGCCCACAGAGACCTGAAAAGGGTGTTGCAGGTGATTATGAAACATCTGATGTGGGTGCTGGGAATCGAACCTGAGTCCTCAGGAAGAGTAGCATTTTTTTTTTTTTTTGAGACATCATCTCACTATGCAACTGTCTGTCCTAGAACTTGGTATATAGGCCAAGCTGGTCTCAAATTCACAGAGATCTGCCTGCCTTTGCCTCTTGAGTGCTGGGATTAAAGGCGTGTGCCACCACACCTGGCCCTAAATAGGTACTTCTTTTTTTGTTTTGTTTAGGGTTTTTTGTTTTTGTTGGGTTTTTTGTTTTGTTTTGTTTTGTTTTTTTGGTGTTTGTTTTCTTGTTTTTTGAGACAGGGTTTCTCTGTGTAGCCCTAGCTGTCCACAGCAAATAGAATTGTGTGTACACCTTTAGCAAAAAGCATGAGTGAAATATTCGGAGCAGTCCCATTCACAGAATCAAAAGATCAGAAGCAATCCAAATATTCATTATAAAGGAATAATGTCAGCTAAGACTTGGGAGGCAGAGGCAGGAGGATCTCTGAGTTTGAGACTAGCCTGGTCTACAGAGTGAATTCTAGGACAGCCAGGGCTACACAAAGAAACCCTGTCCTGAAAAACAAAACAAACAAACAAACAAGAATAATGTCTCCTCACACAAGGACATAGTCACACATGAAAATGAACTTGGCCCATATGAAATGGCAAGGGACCCCGTAGAAGGAACTTGAGTGAAAGAAGCCCCTGTGTGTATCTCAGTTTGTGACAACTTCGGGACCAGCCGTAAGCAGCCATGGTGGAGGTCAGGACTGGTGACAACCTTTGCTGGAGGGGTTGCTAGGAAACGGCACTGTGCAGGTCTTCATCCAACAGGCAGCTGTGCTGCTCTGTTAGCTTTGCAAAGATGCATTGGGAGAGCACTCTCACAGCTAAAATCCCAGCCCGCTGGAGGCTGAGGCAGGAAAATTGCTATAAGTTTGAGGCCAGTCTGGGCTGCATAGCAAGTTCCAGGCAAGCTGGGGCAACAGAGGGACCTTGCCTCAGAGGAAGGAAGAAAAAGAAAAAAAGAAAGGAGGGGGAAGAGGGAAAAGGGGGAAAGTAAGTTAATTTAGACCAGGCTGGCCACTATGCCCAGATGAATTGTACACTTCAGATCTGTGGACTGGTGCTGGGTGTGGTGGCACATGTTTTTAATCCCAGTACTCGGAAGCAGAGGCAAGCAGATCTCTTGTGAGTTCAAGACCAGCCTGGTCTATGGTGATATTTTCTTTTGTACCAAAATGTTATTTGTATGTTAATAAATAAAGTTGCCTGGGGGTCAGAGCTATTAGCAAGCCATAGGAAAGCAGGGCAGTGGTGGTGTACGTTTGTGATCACAGCACTTGGTAGACAGAGCTAGGTAAGTCTCTGTGTGTCCAGGGATACAGCCAGCATTGGATACACATGTCTTTAATCTCAATACCAACCATAGAACACCTGGAGGTCTATACAGACAGGCTGTAATGAGGCAGTCCTGTGGTTGGGTTTACAACCAATGAGAAGGCAGAACAGAGACTATATAAAGACTTTAACACAGGAAGTACCGGCTCCTTCGGAGAAGTAGGACCACTGCAGGAGGAAGGGTAAGGTTTTAGCTCTTAGGTCTGACCTCTTGGCTTTCTTCTTTGCATTGGTTCTGTGTTTCTTATTTATAAGAAGTTGGTTTTATCTACACTGGTCTACATTGTGGGTTCCAGGCCAGCCAAGGCTACATAGTGAGACCCTGTCTCAAAACAAAAACAATAGCAACAACAAAAGCTGACCACCACCACCGAAAGAGTTGTGGATTTTTGTATATTAGGCCTATTTTAAAGGATTTTTATTGTTATTAAAGTAAGTCATCCAACTGAAAACCAGAAGACTGTTTTCTTCTCTGAGGTTGCTGAGCTGGTAGGATGACAGCCCAGGGCTCCCAGGACCAGTCTGTGCCCCTATGAGGAGACCCCCTGACGGGATGCCCATAGAAGAGAAAACCAGCCAAAGGAGCCAACGTGGTGGCAGCTGTGAGCTCGGCACCTGGGGGGTGGGGGGTGGGGCAGGAGGAGCAGTTCAAGAAACCACCCTCGGCTGGGCAGTGGTGGCACCCTCCTTTAATCCCAGCATTGGGAGGCAGGGTCTCTGTGAGTTCGAGGACAGCCTGGTCTACAGAGCGAGATCCAGGACAGGCTCCAAAACTACATGGAGAAACCCTGTCTCGGGAAAAAGAAAAGAGGGGTGGGGGGAGAGAAGGAGGAGGAGGAGGAGGAGGAGGAGGAGGAGGAGGAGGAGGAGAAAAAAGGAAAAGAAGGGAGGAGGGAAACAAAGCCAGTCCAAGCTACGAAGTGTATGAAAAAGTCAGTTAAGGCCCTGGAGGCAGCCATGGCTGAAACAGCCCTGGATTACTCATTCATGAGCCAATAAATTTCTTTTTTAAAATTCTTGAATCAGTTTGAATTGGGGTTCTGTCCCATTTTACTGAAAGAGCTCTAATACTTTGGGCTCATCTTGAACATTCTTCTCCCATCCCCCAGTTTCTCCCTTAAACTTCCAAACTCTGGGCTGGGGGCTGGAGAGATGGCTTCAGCACTGGCCGCTCTCCCAGAGGATTCAGTCCCAGCACCCATGTGGTGGCTCACAACCACCTATAGCTTTAGCGCCCAGGGACCCAACGCCCTCTTCTGGCCTCCCTCTGCAGGCACCAGACACACAGACGTAACTTGTAACTTATGTTGGCAAAAAACACTCACACATGCCGGGCGGTGGTGGCACACGCCTTTAATCCCAGCACTCGGGAGGCAGAGCCAGGCGGATCTCTGTGAGTTTGAGGCCAGCCTGGTCTACAGAGTGAGTTCCAGGAAAGATGCAAAGCTACACAGAGAAACCCTGTCTCGAAAAACCAAAACAAACAAACAAACAAACAAAAACACTCACACACACAAAATAAAATCGAACCAAACCCCTTGGGCTGCAGGGTTACAAAACAGCGCCTGTGTGGAAGGTTCAAGGAACATTTCGGACTGGAGGCAGAAGGATGGTAAGAGCCAGAGGGTCAGGCCGTGAGACGGTCTCTTAGGAATGTCAGAAGTTACACCCATAGTCTCACCAAGACAATCGCCTAAACATGAGCTGAGCGAGGCGGACAAAGACATCAGCAATGGACATACCGAAGCGGTCAGGGGAAGGGAAGCGTGAGACCTCAACCCTACACAAGAACTACAGGCAACTTAGGAACGCTGAGAGCAGGAGAAATAGTCTTCCCCAGAGAAGAGCACACAGGTCATCCACTACCAGATGCTCAGCCCTGAAAACACTATACAGACCGAGCAGGTTGTATTTAGGGAGACATGTCTATACACACACACATGTGCATGTAACAACAATTAATGAAAAAAGAGGCCATGAATTTGAGAGAGAGCAAGGAGAGGTACCTGGGAGGGTTTAGAGGGAAGGGAGAAATGATGTAATTATATTATAGTCTCAAAAATGAAAGAAAGAAATATTAAATAAAAATAGATCTTAAACAAAACAAAAAACCCTCCGTCTGGCAGTCCAGTTCAGGTCATTGGGTGGCCAGCACTTTTACCCCCCAGCCATCTCATAACTGTTCAGCAACAATTTTTGTTGTTGTTGATTTAGTTTTTTGTTTTGGCTTCTTTGAGACAGGGTTTCTCTGTGTAGCTCAGGCTGTCCTGGAACTCACTCTGTAGACCAAGCTGGCCTCGAACTCACAGAGATCCGCTTGCCTCTGCTGGGATTAAAGGTGTGCGCCACTGCTGCCTGGCTCCATCAACAATCTTAAAAGCACATACTCTGCACCCCAACATCCCACATTTAGGAATTTTTCTATGTGGATGTTCTTTGCAAAAAAGGGTCATGAGAACATATCAGAAAAACTCTAAAAGTCCCTCAGTAAGTGGCTAGTTAAACAAGCCACGATGTCTCCCAATAACAGCCAACTATTAGAAGCCTTAGAAAGAGTGATATCAAGTTGGATGTAGCAGAACACACTTGTCTTCCTGGCACTTAGGAGGCTGAGTCAGCAAGATCACAGGTTCAAGGCCAACCTGGGCTACATAGTGAGACCCTGTCTCAAAAAGTAAACAAAGGTCTGGGAACTCAGCTCCATGCATGGTAAAGCACATGTCCAACGTGTGTGAGGCTTTGTGTTCAATCCTAAATATGTTAGAGAGAGAGAGAGATCAGAAGTTCATCAGCCTCTAAGTTATCAGTTCTCTACCTGTGGGTCGAGACCCCACAGGGGATGCATATCAGATATTTACATGGGGATTCATAACGGTAGCAAAATTACAGTTATGAAGTAGCAATGAAATAATTTGATGGTTGGGGGTCAGCACACCATGAAGAACTGTATTAAAGAGTCATCGAATTAGGAAGGCTGAGAGCCACTGCTTAAGTATTAGTGTCTGAGTCTTCTCATGCTGTTCCTCTTCTTTATACTGTTCCCTTCTTTATACCTCCGCAGGTACATTTTAAGACCTAAGTAATGGTCATGCTCCCCATGGGACCTTCCTGAAAGCCCGGCTTCCTGAGATAGAAGGCCTTGCTCTCCCCTCCACGATCTGCTCACCATTTTACTCAGCACTGAGCCCAGCACACAGTAAGTACTCAGTTAATACTGTTGCTGGCTTTTGTCATTAGCATACAAAATCCGTGTCTTACTAAATCATAGTGATCTCTCTCAGTTTCCCATTCACTGAGCAGTGCGTTCCTGGAAGGAGAGATGCAGCGTGTATATCTGCAGATCCCCGGACCGATACGGCCCCCTTCCCTCGGTGTCTTGGGCAGAGCGACCAGTGAATTTGGGGACGTCCTTCTGCTTCCTCTCAGTCTCACTTGTCTGTGTGATGGGGGTGGACACTCCCACCCCGCTGTGCGCTCTGGATGGAGAGCTGCGGGCCCTGCCGGGGAGGACACGGTCCCGGGGTCATTACTTACGCTGAGCCACCTCTCGCTGCTTGCGGACGTACCAGGTGTACAGAGCAGCCCGCTTCTGCGTCTTCATGGGGGTGCCCTTGTTGAGGTGCTGCGACAGGTGGGACTGGTTGAGACCGGTGGTGTCGACCACCTCCCGCTGCGGGATGTTGTGCTGTTGCAGATAGGACTTGACCATCTTCGCCACGCGCCATGGGTCCTCCCTGGAGGGGCGTGAGGACAGGGTCTGTTCAAAGGCCCTTCAAGACACCGCGGGTGAGGCTGGGCCCTGCCCTGTGAGTCGGACCTGTCCTAGGTCCCGTTCTAGGACACGTGGACACATGCACAGATTCCCTCTGGAAGCAGGGAAGACCCTCACCTGTGACTCCTTCGGAGTTCCTCCCCTCTTCTGAACCTGCTCACCAGTGTGGGCGCACGTGTGTGCACTTGTGTGCGCATGTGCGCACGTGTGCTACAGTATGTGTGTGGAGGTCAGTTTCCTCTTCCCACCTTTATATGGGTCCAGCAGATCGAACTCAAGCCATCAGGTTTCTGCAGCAAGGGCTTTGCCCTGCTGAGCCCTCTCACAGGCCTTGTTAAGTGAGTTCTAAACAACTGTTAAGGGTGGGAGACCTGTCTGGTTCCCGGAACCCAAAATGGCCTGACACAGAGCGTGCCATGGATATCTGAGTGAATGAGTGGATGGAGGATGGATGGACGGATGGATGGATGATGGATGGATGATGGATGCATGGATGATGGATGCATGGATGGATGGATGGATGCATGGATGGATGGATGGATGGATGGATGATGGATGCATGGATGGATGGATGGATGGATGATGAAGGACAATGGATGGATGGATGAACGGTTGCTTGGGTAGATAGATGGTGACTTGTTTGGTTGTTTTTTAGACAACTTAACATAAGCTAGAGTTATCTGAGCAGAGGGGGACCACAAATTGAGAAAATGCCTCCATAAGATTGGCCTGTAGCTGGCCAGTGGTGGCGCACACCTCTAATCCCAGCACTCTGGAGGCAGAGGCAGGTGGATCTCTGAGTTCGAGGCCAGCCAGGTCTATAAAATCGAATTCCAGGACAGTTGGGGCTTCACAGGGAAACCCTGTTTTGGGGCGGGGGTGGGGGAGGGAGGTTGGCCTGTAGACAAGACTGTGGGGTATTTTCTTAATTAGTGATTGATGTCAGAGGGACCAGACTTTTGTGGGTGAGACCACCCCTGGACAGGTGGTCCTAGGATATATAAGAAAGCAGGATGAGGCTGGGTAAAGGTGGTGCACGCCTTTAATCCCAGCATTCAGGAGGCAGAGCCAGGCAGATCTCTGAGCTCAAGGCCAGCCTGGTCTATATACTGAGTAGCAGGCCAACTGGAGCTTCACTGTGCAATTCTGTCTCAGAAAGTGAAAGGGGAGAGCTGGGACTTGCACGGAGCCTGTGCACATCCTCATCTACTTTAATCAGCTCAGGTTACAACAGTGAGAAACACCATCTATACAGGTTCAGTGCAGAGGCAATTAAATAGGGTATTTTCAGTCCCCAGCTGGCTGAATCTGCAGGTTTGGAACTCAGTGACACAGAGGACTGGCTGCATCTAACATTTCAGACTGAGCTGCAAACTGAAAGCGGCCCCCAGCACTCTGAAGCCAGCTGGCAGCCTACCTCCCAGCACTTCCCTCCTCCCCAAAGTCAGCTCTGCGTCACACCACACAGCCTGGAAAATGCGGGTCTCAGAGGCAGGGCCGTGGACAGTCTACCAGGGGTTCTCAACCTGTGGGTCACGACCCCTTTACCAGGGGTCGCCTAAGACCACTGGAAAACGGAGATTTGCATGACTATTCATAACAGCAGCAAAATTACAGCTAGGAAGCAGCAATGAAATAATTTTACAGTTGGAGGTCACCACATGAGGAACTGTGCTTAAGGTTGCAGCATTAGGAAGGTTGAGAACCACTGGCTTAGACCCTCTGACTCCCTCTGTTATCAGCAGTTTCCAGACGGGCAGGGCGCAGAGAAGGAGGCCAGGGCGATCTAAACTGGTACAGCAAATGAAAAAGGAGGAATGGCCTCTGGGGCTCACTGGGAGCTGCCTGAGTCTCAAGTAAACCCAGGAAGTACGTTTTGTTTGGACCCTGGCTCCACCTCGGACGAAATTCTAGTTCAGAAAAGTGAAATCTTGTCCCAGGTTGATCTAGGCGGGGCTCAAGAATATTTCTCATCGCTGGGGACTCCCCCACCCCCTGCAGACTCCTCCCCGCCTCCTTTCTCACCCCGTGTTCAGAGGCTTCGGGAGCCTCACCCCTCCTCCCTTCCCTGGGTGCCGGTCAGGGCGAGGAGGGGAGTGGGGGCAAAGTCCAGCTTCTGCTAACATATTTATCTGGTGGCCTCCCTTCGCTGGCAAGGACAGCCCTCCACCTGCTCTCCCCCCTCCCTCTCGCCCTCACCTTTCTCCTCCCTCCCCTGCAGGGAGACTGGTCACTTCGCTCTCAGCACAGGTGGGGCTTTTCTCATATTCTGCCAAGGTGTCTCTGATTCATATTCTCTCTCTGTCTCTCTCTCTGTCTCTCTGTCTCTGTCTCTTTCTCTGTGTGTGTGTGTGTGTTTGAGTCTCTCTCCCTCCTTCCCTTCCTTCCTCTCTCCCTCCCTAACCTCACCCTCTCTCTCCCACCTCCATCTCTAATTCTCTTGATTTCTCCCATGCTAGGTCAAATGGAATAATATACACCGCAGCCACCCCCCACAAACACACACACACAGGAACAGAAGACAAGCATTTGAATGGGAGCGAAAGTGTTCAAAGTGATGGGAGCTTTTGTTTTGTTTGGGGGAGGGTGGCTGAAACAAGGTCTCATTGTATAGCCTTGGCTGGCCTGGAACTCACAGAGATCCTCCTGCCTCTACCTCTCCAGTGCTGGGATTAAAGGCATGCGCCACCATATCTGTCTTTTAAACAGTTCTTTTCACA
>CABHPP010127204.1:0-24150 GCA_902168425.1 Peromyscus attwateri
CAACTGTCTCACTTATCTGGAGGGCCTGATCCAGCTGGGGGCTCCTCAGCTATTGGTTCACAGTTCATGTGTTTCCATTAGTTTGGCTATTTGTCCCTGTGCTTTTTCCAATCTTGGTCTCAACAATTCTTGCTCATACAATCCCTCCTCTTTCTCGCTGATTGGACTCCACCTGGGGCCTGGCCGTGGATCTTTGCATCTGCTTCCCTCAGTCATTGGATGAGGTTTCTAGCATGACAGTTAGGGTGTTTGGCCATCCTATCACCAGAGTGGGTCAGTTCGGGCTTTCTCTCGACCATTGCCAGTAGTCTATTGTGGAGGTATCTTTGTGGATTTCTGTGGACCTCTTTAGCACTTTGCTTCTTCCTATTCTCATGTGCTCTTCATTTATCATGGTCTCTTATTCCTTGTTCTCCCTCTCTGTTCTTGATCCAGCTGGGATCACCAGCTCCCCTAAGTTCTCTTTCCCTCGAACCTTGCCCTTCATTACCCCCACTCATGTCCAGGTTGTTCATGTAGATCTCATCCATTTCTCTGTCATTAGGTGATCCCTGTGTCTTTCTTAGGGTCCTCTTGGGCATATACCCAAGGATTACACAATCATACCACAAGGGCACTTGCTCAGCTATGTTCATATCAGCATTGTTTGTAATAGCCAGAACCTGGAAACAACCTAGATGCCCTTCAACTGAATAATGGATAAGTAAAATGTGGTACCTATACACAATGGAATACTACTCAGCAGAGAAAAACAATGACATCATGAGGTTTGCAGGCAAATGGATGGATCTAGAAAAAAATCCTCCTGAGTGAGGTAACCCAGACTCAGAAAGACAAACATGGTATATACTCACTCATAGGAGGATACTAGATGTAAAACAAAGATGATTAGACTGCTACTCACAACTCCAGGGAGGCTACCTAGAAAACAAGACCCTAAGAAATTCACCGGGATTCCTAATGCATCACATTCTCAAATATCTTCCTCCACATTAACCTCTCACTGGCACATATTCATTCAGAATGTCAACCCAATATTTATTTTAAAGAAATCACATAAACTATCACTAAAACAAACATAGTATACAATGTTTTAGAAAATAGCTCATGATAATGGGATTGAGTTTCAGAAAATTAAAATACAGATCTTATTGCAAGAAAAACAAATAGTAATGACAGAACTTTTAGTCATTTAAAAACTGTTTCTTTTATTTTTTCAGAATATACTATAATTGCATCACTTCTCCCTTGCCTCCCTCCAAACCCTTCCATATACCCATCTTTTCTTTCTTTCAAATCTATGACCTCTGTTTTTATTAATACAACCTACTCAGTCTATAACATTACTTGCTTGTTTGTTTTCAAAATTTATCATTTGGTATTAAAAACATAATTTTTTAAAGTAGCATTAAGTTTCTGTGATCCATTCAGTTTCTGTGATCCATTCACATACTGTCTTGTAGATGATTATTCTATTTGCCCCACATATTCAACAGTTCATCTATGTCCTAATCGGCTGTCACCTTGTTTTACACTAGAGTAAGAAGAGAAAGAATATCCAGGACAGAACATGCACAAAGTCACAGGACCACAATGACACATCTAGATGCATCTTGCCTGTCATGTATTCCTCCATTCTTATTACAGAGACCAGTCCCCAAGTAAGTCATCATGGGTGTGTGCTAGGTCCTCTGCATATGTGTTATGGTTGTTAGCTTGGCAATTCTGCAGGACTCCTAGTAGTGGGGGTGTTTCTTACTCTTTTGACAGATCTTGGGACCCTTTTCCTTCTACTGGGTTGCCTCATTCAGCCTTGATATGATGGCTTGTGCTTAGTCTTATTGCATCTTGTTATGCCATGCTTGATAGCCATCACCGGGATGGCTGCTCTTTGCTGAAGGGAAACAGGGGAGGAGTAGATCTGAGTGAGAGGAGAAGTGGGGGTAGTGGTGGTGGAGTAGGAGTAGTAGGGGAAATTGTCATTAGGATGTATTCTATGAAAGAACAAATAAAAAGGAAAGAAAATATTCAACACATTTCCCATAGATTCTTGCTTTGCCCTAAGTCCAATGGATTGCAATTGTGTTCCTGGTTTTCACTATACCAATAAGGAAAGCTGGTGGTTAATAGAAGAATGACTGGCTTCTGAGGGACAGATAGGTATTTATAAATTCACAATAGCTGCAATCAATACTCTGTAATTATTGAATAAAATGCATAGATTCTGAAATATCCAATGACTGTGAAAACATACCTTTACTACCAAACAAGGAACACCTGAACACACAGGGATGAAGTTGTTATGATGTCTGACATTATGGGTAGTATATTTTTTTAAAGAGTTGCTCTTATGAAGAATCACAAACTAGTAGTACAACTGAAATAAAATAAGTATATTGCCTCAAGACCTAGAGACTATCTACCGAGATCAAGGAGCAGGCAGACCTAGACTCTTCTTTAGGTTATAAAAATGATCTATTCCATTTTGGCTACCTGCTTTTAGTGTTTTTTTTTTTGTAGTCTTCAGTGTTCAGTCACTTTAATTTCATGACTCTGATTGCTTATATCATGTTTCTTTGTTTATAGCTATTATTAAGATCTCCTTTTTCACAGAGATACCAGTCATGTTAGTTAAGAGGATTGCCCTTCATTAGTATGACCTTACTCAACTAATGAAACATGCAGAGACCCTATTTCCAAATCAGATATTCTGAGATAAAAGAATTTCAGCATCTGAATTCTGAGAGAGGTAAAACATAATTCATAAGAGTGAACAAGTAATTGCAACAAATTCAAATTTTTTAAATGAATAATTGTTACCTCTAGTTATATTTAGTAACAGATACCATTTAATATTTATAACCAATTAAAATTATGTGATTTAGGGCTGGAGGGATAGCTCAGCCGTTAAAGGCTAGACTCACACCAAAAATATAAAATTATGTGATTTATATCATGAAGTATGGCACTCAAATATCTTCAAAAGTCTTTTGTCATGACTCTTCTCCATTAGACTAGTGCCAATGACCATTCTAGCTCTTGGTGGAGAGAAATGAAAGTGTAACTCCAGTGATTCCAGTCACAATGATGAATGACTGTTCTTATGCTCTTGTGTAAATAGGACTGATGCAAACATCTCATTTAAATACAGCTAATGAGTGAGCTTTTGAAATAGTTTGTTTTGGTTTCCAGGATTTACTATCTAGTTTTTCACACAGCAATGATAGTCCAAATAGAAGGAGAGATATTTACCTATCCTTCTAGAACAGTTGTAGACACAAATACTCAAGAAATCAAAGGATTCACTGATTTGCATTTTGCTGCCTGTGGCCAAAACATGATTATTAATAACACTAAAATTAGATTCAGCAGCCTGCATAATCTTAGATTTTTAAGATCATGTGATCAGCACTCATTAATCTGCAACCACAATTTCTTCTTTTCTTTCTTTTACATAGTCTGGATTAGGATGCAAATATCCCTGGAGCTCATTCTTCTGCTCATCAACTGAAAGTTGGCTTTCCAGTTCCCATTCCAGTTCTCCCTCCCACACATGAATAGTTAAAAGTAATTTACAGAGTGATAACTAAGGACTCTGAATAGCATGTCCAGATCTGTACCTTCAGAGCCATAAGTGTTTGCTTATTTAGAAATGAATCCTTGCAAGTACAATTTAGCTAAGGATTGCTAGATAAGAAATCTAACCTGAATTAAGTATCTTTTCTAAGAGAGAGGCAGATAGAGATCATGAATACAGAAGGGACTGCAGAGGCAGAAGTTGAAATGATGTTGTCAAAGGATGCTGACCACCAGCAAATCTAGAGCAAAGAGGGAACCTTTCCTTCAGCTCTAACAGTCAGTAGAATTTCCAACATCTTGATTTTGATCCCGTGAACTAAATTTGGAACTTTGTTGTTTTGAAAACATTAAATTTGAAGTGATTCTTTACAACATCCCATGAGTAGGATAGTGCCCCCTGCCAGTTTATTTTGCATTTTCATCTAGATTTGATAAGTGACAAAAAAAATTTGCCACGGAAAATGAGAGTTGTAGTCAAAACCACTCTTCAAATTGAACTTTTCAAATTGAATTATGCATCACAATCATCATAAAATTAAAAATATATATACATACATATACGTATATATATATATATGCCAACTGGTAAGTCTAATAAATTGTAGGAATGACTAATTAGGTGTATTAGCTTTTTTTCCTAATTCAGATAAATGCTGTGAGTGTAGTTCTCAACTGTATACAATTTAAGTATCTTTTATTATATGTGCTTTATAAGTCTTTCCCTGATGACACAGAAGATTATCTTTCATGTTTTACTGTTAATCTTGAAACTAATTTACGGTGGTTAACACTTGAGCGTATGTAATGTCTTACTTGCATCTTGTTCTGCCAATTCCATTATTCATGGAATAGACAAATATGTGGTCAGTGGAGTATATTTAAATATACCATTTATATATAATTATTGAACATAATTGAAATTACTGAAAATATTGAATAACATTGAAGACAAGATTGATTCAACAATAGAATTCTACCCCCACTCTTGTTCTAGTTAAAGTAATGCCATTTCTTTCTGCCTCTCACACAACTGTCCAGCTAGGAAGTGTTCTCCCACTTCCAAAACTGTTTGGTCTAGGAAGTTTACATCCCTTCCTTCACCTAGGGATACCAAGTGACTGGTGTGAGACTACTCCTTCAGCTCTTTCCAACACTACCGAGTGAGGAGCAGTAGAAATCCCAGCATCACAACATTTCCCCTGTAGGCCCATTTAACACTGCCTAGGTTCTGAAAATCAAATGTCCATTAGGACCCAACACACAAAAAGTAGGCTTTGCTCACTGTAATACACTAGGATGACAGATTAAGAGAATATTCGAGTAAGAATAAGAGTGACTCAGCATAATAATCCAAATATCCAGGATAAAAATTAAAAATCACTGTCTCACTAATACCACTGAAAAGGATAGTTGAATGGAACAAGCCACAGAGAAGACTCAAACCAAAAAGATCAATTTTGCATAGTAACATCTGCCTGCTTTTCTTTAAGAGACATGAATCAGTTGATGACGATATGAAATTTCAATAATAACCTGGTAGCAAGTTATGAAGAATTACAAATCAAAAGAAGTAAATTCAGATGTAAAATATTTTAAACTAACTAAAAATGAGTAAAAGAAAAAATTTAGTCAAAATATATCAAAAGAAAATTAGTTCCTCTTTTAGGAAGTGTCACTGTAAGATAATCAAGAGAAGTGACAATCTTAAAGGACATATCTTTAAGTTTATTAAGTCATGTGAGGTCATTCTAAGACAGAGGTACACTTAGAGTTTCCAGCAACTCAGGAGAAAGAGACCTCAGTATTGAAAATGCTTTTTCTACCAGTTAAATTCTGTGCTATACTTATACACTTTTAGTCATTTTTCATATACACTTGACAACAAACCTGAGTATGAAAATAAGGATAAATCTAATATTGTCCATAATTTAACAAAATAAAGTTCCATATAAAATGATTAGAGATTTTAAAAAGTTAAGAAATCAGATTTATAAATTAAATTAAAAGTTGAGTTTAATATTAAAAATAAAAATTAATTAAACAGCTGCCAAATCAGTTACAACTGATTTAAGAAAGGTTTGCAAACAAAAGAACATGTGTATTTATATGCCAGCCTTTGACCTGAGACACTGCTCATATGTCATAGTCTAGCAATCCAGAAGTGCTTTACATAATGAAAGGATACAGATATTTGTTTTTATAACATCTCATGCTATAGGAAATCTTTTTAAGATTCAGGAAGTAAACAACTCACAAGTCTCAGGAAGTCCTGGAACTTGCCATATTCATGAGGCTTCTCCTGTAACAAGGTTAAACCAGCAGAAAGAACTCCCAGGGAAAGAGGAGTATCTGTGGCCTGTCTAGTTGCTTACCTGTTTTGCTGACAGTATCAAAGATGTAGCTCTTATGAGCTGGCACCAAGACTTGAGTAGGCATTTTGGTGGCACATCTGCCTTTGAGCCATGTTCCTATAAGCATGACTTACACCCCCACCCCCACCCACCCCCACTCACATTCATGTAAGTAATCCTAATGATGCTATTCCTTCACTAGGTTGAACTTGGAATCATTTTTTTTTAATTTGAGTTTGGTAGATGTTTGTTATTGTTTCTCCAGGAAAAGTAACATAGCAATGGTATAAGTAGCAATAATTGCCTCAGTACTACACTAATAGTAACATAAAAAAGAAAACCAATAACCAAAGGAAATCTGGCATATTAATTAGAAAATATTAATTCTCAAAATAAAATGACCAAACATGTTATGTAAGTAAAAAGTAATAAATATGACTAAAAAGGACAAAAATAAACATTTCTATTTTCATGGCCTTTAAAAATCAATAAAACTAATTAAATTATATAACAAAAATGAGAAATTATTGTTTGAGTTAGACAAAGATGATCACAATATTTTCACAGGCTTTTAATAGAAGCAGACCTTACCCATATGACAATGCTGTCATTGATTGGCTTTTAAATAAAAAAAAGTCAGTTAATTATGGGCTCTGAGTCTTTGCTAGACATAATCCTGTGCATGTGCACTGCTTCACGTTTCAAGCGGGTGTTGGCATGGTTCAACAATGGGACTGTTCTCTATATATGACTAAGTTCTCATGAATAAAACCCCTGTCCGATTTAATAGGTTTCCAATCACAACCAACTATTTTATATGACTGGCTTTGTTTATATGTGGAGGATTTAGAGAACACAAACAGATTACACTTGTCATTTATTAATTACCATAGGACAGGTCATTAGTCTTTTTTTTTTTTTTTTTTTTTGGTTAGGTCATTAGTCTTACACAGCTCATTCCTTGAGTTTCCAGAGCCAAGGTTTCAGACCAGTGTGTTTACTACTTTCCATCTGTAGGAGCATAATAAACAGCATGACTTTTTTAGCAAGCATTCTGGTTCCTGTTTTCTTTTGGGTATGTTGTCTAGTTAAATGTTCATCTCACTTGTTTTTGTGAAACTGTTATCTATCCAAGTCACTTGGCTGTATTTCTCTGAAATGATCTCTCTTCTAAGCATACCATAGGGGCCAATAAGTTTTATCTCAATAAGTCTGTATTTAACAGAGACAAATTCCATTTGTAGTGCTACTAATCTTTTGTGTTTCCACATGGATCTCCTTTAGAGTGTGTGTTCTGGACAATGTTGGCTTTTCCAGAGAATGTGTCCTTGTCACTGAATGTTGATTCATAATTTATAAGCACAATACATAATTTGGACTTGAAATATTGACTCAAAATAAAAATATGAAATGGATAGTAATGAGGACTAATTATACTTTAATTTGAGGATGCTAAAGATTTTTTCCCATCTATGTAATTGGTGATCTTTACGGTTGTGAATGACACAAATTATCAAACCTAAATGGCATTCATTGTGTCAGCATTTTTTTTCTTTTTCTATTGCTCTGTCTGTACAAATATAACCCTCTGTATTAGAACACAGAGGATTACAATAATTTGGGCACACAGCAAGTAGTCATTGTATTCAGGAACCTTTTAAAATCGTTTCCCTAGACTGAAAGGTAAAGATAGCTAGTCCTTTGTGTACGTGTGCTTGCAAGTGCCTGCAGACACCTAAAGAAGCCCCAGATCCTTTGAAATTGGAATTACAGTGGTTATGAGTCTTCCAATCTTGTGTTGGGAACTCAATTTAGAACCTCTAGAAGAGTAACAACTGTTCTTAACTACTAAGTCATGTCTCAAGCCCCAGGGAACAGGTTTTATAAATCTAATAAAAATGAAAACAAAATACATGTGTTAATAAGATTATAAGATCTTTGTAAAGCTATAAATTTTTGTTTATGCAAACAAATATTTGATTGACTGGAGTAGTGCTTTGTATTCACAAATGGAGAGACCTAATTGCACAATAATGACAAATTATCTCAAGATTACATTGGAATTCAGTAAACATCTAATTAAAATCATCAAAAATATTTAAAACATGCTTAATAGATTTATACATATATTAATTGTAAAAATATTTGTCTCATCTGAAGAAAATAAATGATAAATGTTTTGGTTTAGTGGATGGAAAGAATAAAAATTGTGGGAGATTTTTAAATGTTGCTTTTTATAATTTTATTCTTATGTTATTCCTCATCTTTTCTATAGTAATATGGCATTTATTATATGTGTATGCATCATTTAATCAATCTTTTTTCAATACCCTAAAACTCATCATTATATTAAATATTTTATTATCACATATTTAATTTTCTGATGTTTTATTAAATCTGTGGGATAAAGCCTCCTCCATGACACAACAATGTGTCTGTCTCCCTGTATTCCTTAGTTCTTCACTTGAGCTGGTAAATATTTTTGGAAAAAAAAATAAACAGAATGTAAATTTCCAAACCCAAGGAATAATCATTAACATTGACCCTACAGATGGTAATGCTATTATGACTCAAATGAAGTCATTCTCTATTTCTTCATAAGGGTATCATTTCAAAATATGGCCACTCTTACATCATTCCTACCTCTTCATCTACTGATAGCATAAATCTTCCCTTATTACTCCTTAGGGAAGGAAATTAAATCCTCAGATATAAACCATATCACTATTATATCACCAAAGCCTTTTATCAAAAAATTCTACTAGGTATAATCACAAGGCATGTAAGAGTCATATGGCATTGAACAGAGAAAACAGATGCCTGAATTTCAAGTCTATAGAAAAGGGAGCTGGACTCCTAAGGAAAATCCTGTATCCCTGCCGATGTTAGAATCTTTCAGATGTAATTTTTGAGTGAGGCCAGATCATAAGTAAGGGTAGCTGTCCAGAGTTCCAAGTAGGGCAGCCATGAAGAATTCCAAGCCTTCCAGCACTGTGGGGAGAACAGCCAGATATCTTTGTTCTCCAGGATGTAGTAGAGAGATGGCTGAGAAAGAGCAGTAGGACTCTAAATAACACTTGGTTACAGGACAAAGGAAGTGCAGGTAGTGAGCTATGACAGCTATGCTAGATAGACTATCAAACCGATGCAGATGCTAATGGTCATCATTGGGGAAATACAATTAAAATCAGGATCTCCTGTTGGCCCATAAAACCTCTCAATAAACAGAAGAATGAAAATGCAGTTTGAATAATGCAGAAGCATTATACATGATGCACATATCAGGGTATCTTCTAAAAGAGAAAAGAAATGAAAAGGAGGAGGAGAAAGATAACTCGTCCTTTTTTACAGCCAATTAGAGACAACTCATTATATATTTCTTCAGTGAAACAATAAACAGTTCTCAGAGTAGTTTACTGTTTGTCACGTGCTGTTGTTCAACCTAAATGCATTGCTACTGGGGAAGTCTTTTCTGTTCACTGATTGGTTTTAACCACTGGATAACTAGGTTTCTCTTGCTTGGGTTTGTTGCTCAATTGTTGAGTGTTTGCATAGCTTAGTGGAAGCCCTTGGTTGGATTCCCAGCACCATGTAAACCTGGTAGGGTGGTGAAACATATAATCTTAATAATGGGTAATACACAGTAGAGGGAAAGAGATCAAGAGTTCAAAATCATCCTCAGCTACATAATAAGTTCATGATAGGGATGAGATGATTGATACTCTGTCTCAAAAAATGAAGGTTTTTTTTTTTTTCTTATAGCAGCCTAACAGAAAGAAAAGATAGTTTCAGAGTGAGATGTATAGGTCACCATATTTGCTATTTCTATGTTGCTGCAACCAAAATAACTGACTAAAACAATCTAAGAGAGAGTAAAAATTTATTTTGACTCACAATATTAGAAAATTTCAATCCAGGGTTTTGGGATTTAGCTCAGTGGTAGAGCGCTTGCCTAGCAATAGCAAGTCCCTGGGTTCAGTCCTCAGCTCCGAAAAAAAAAAAAAAGAAAGTTTTGGTCCATTGTATAGTTGAAGCTTTACACCAGAGGTCCAGTTGTGAGGACCCTTGGCAGAGGCTAGTTCCCACAATGGCAGACCAAGAAGCAGAGAAAAGGTGAGAAGTGGAACCAGGTAGGTGTAAGAAAGACCAGCCCCGAGTGACCTACTTCTTACAGAAAGGATTAAGCATTTAAAGTTTTCATATCTTCCCAAAACAGTGGCAGGAGCTGGAGGAAAATCTTTTCAATATGAGTTTTAGGGGACATTTAATAATCGGGCCATAAAGTGTGCTATTTTTGTGATGATTTAATTTCAGAAAGATGGTTCCCAGTTCCCTTACTGAGATATACATGTATCTTACAATTGAGTTTTATTGAGATCTTTTTAGTTTACATATATGATTCAGAGAGGAAGACATAGTTTAAAAAGCAATGCTTTTATATTAACTGTCCCTAAGAGAAAGCAGTGAGATTCCTGAGGAGGAAGAGGGTACTGGAGAGAGTTTTCACCTCTTTACTTTCAAGATGAAAAATCAAACTTCTCATTTCAATTTGTACTGGGCCTGAGACACTCCTTTTTCCTACCATAAAATAATACCACTCCAATTTTGGATGTGTCTCTATTGCTGTGTCTACATACCTCTTGGCAAATTACAGCAGTCTAAATGTGCAACAAGTTCATAATAAAATGCAAAGCAAGGGAATCATTAGAATTTCAATAAGATATTTTAAAATTTATAGTTCAGTGCTGTAGGGAAGAAACTTATGTACATCACAACAATGATGAATGGTTAAATTAGATTCTGGATGAACAATGCATAAACATTTTTCTTAGTGATACATGAGATTAACAAATGGTTGTCTTTATTGCTTGCCTTTCTAGATGATTCATTAAATACTATTTTGTAGTTGCTTTAAGTTCTACACAGTCCAACCTTTAAAAGAAGCTTAACCATGGAGCAAGATAATTTAAAGCAATGGGCAGCTTCATAAGTCCTGGTAAGTTTCTCCAGATTTCTCAATTAACAAGTGACAACAACCTGCACGATAATTTAAGCCCATTGGTAATTGTTTCATTCTTTCAAATAGTGTTTTTCAGGTACAAAATACAAAGACATTCACAGTCATTATCTACATAAAGTTTTATTTAGAGACATTTTTACAAGCATACATGTTAATATGTGCAAGACCCCAACTACTTCAGTTTTAATTCCTGCAGACCCAGGGTTGGAGAGATGGTTCAGTAGTTAAGAGCAATGGGTGAACTGTGCTAAGCACACCTCTGCCACTTTGTACAATGTATTTTATTCATCAGCATTGATGATTACAAGTCCAAAACATTGATCTGTTCTGAAAAATGAAGGTATGTCTACATTCTCCAACATCAAATGTTCCGCCAAACTTTATTTATGCAAAAATAAAATGTTACATTGATATTAATATGCAAATTATTTTTATCCTTAAGAAGTAGTTAGTTATACAAATATCAAATAATTATTATGAAATAATTTCTTCATATTTTCTTATTAGTAAATGTTTCATTTATATATTTATCTTATATAGCTATAAATTAGGAGCTAACAATTTCATAAGTAAAAAAGAGTCATTAGAAGCTAGAAATTATTGGGAATATTGATGTTTAATTTCTTGAGTTCCCTATATATTCTGGATATCAGTCCTCTGTCAGATGTGGGGTTGGTGAAGATCTTTTCCCATTCTGTGGGCTGTCGCTTTGCCTTGTTGACCATATCCTTTGCTCTACAAAAGCTTTTCAGTTTCAAGAGGTCCCATTGATTGATTGTTTGTCTCACTGTCTGAGCTACTGGTGTTATACCTAGGAAGCACTCTCCTATGCCAATGCGTTCAAGACTACTTCCTACTTTCTCTTCTAGCAGATTCAGAGTAGCTGGATTTATGTTGAGGTCTTTGATCCACTTGGACTTAAGTTTTGTGCATGGTGATAAATATGGATCTATTTGCAGCCTTCTGCATGTTGATATCCAGTTATGCCAGCACCATTTGTTGAAGATGCTTTCTTTTTTCCATTGTACGCTTTTGGCTTCTTTGTCAAAAATTATATGTTCATAGGTGTGCGGATTAATGTCAGGGTCTTCAATTCGATTCCATTGGTCCACAAGTCAGTTTTTATGCCAGTACCAGGCTGTTTTTATTACTGTAGCTCTATAGTAGAGCTTGAAGTCAGGGATCGTGATGCCTCCAGAGGTTGTTTTATTGTACAGGATTCTTTTGGCTATCCTGGGTTTTTTGTTTTTCCATATGAAGTTGAGTATTATTCTTTCCAGGTCTGTGAAGAATTGTGTTGGTATTTTGATGGGGATTGCGTTGAATCTGTAGATAGCTTTTGGTAAAATTGCCATTTTTACTATGTTAGTCCTGCCTATCCATGAGCACGGGAGATCTTTCCATTTTCTGACATCTTCTTCAATTTCTTTTTTCAGGGACTTGAAGTTCTTGTCATATAGGTCCTTCACTTGCTTGGTTAATGTTATCCCAAGGTATTTTATGTCATTTGTGGCTATTGTAAAGGGTGATGTATCTCTGATTTCCTTCTCAGCCTGTTTGTCAGTTGTATATAGGAGGGCTACTGATTTTTTTGAGTTCATCTTGTATCCTGCTATGTTGCTGAAGGTGTTTATAAGCTGAATCAGTTCCTTGGTTGACTCTTTGGGGTCACTCAAGTATACTATCATGTCATCTGCAAATAGGGAAAGCTTGGCTTCTTCCTTTCCCATTTGTATCCCCTTAATCTCCTTATGCTGTCTTATTGCTCTCAGTCCAATTAAGAAATGGGCCATAGAACTAAACAGAGAATTCTCAGCAGAGGAAACACAAATGGCTGAAAGACATTTAAGGAATTGCTCAACATCCCTAATCATCAGGGAAATGCAAATCAAAACAACTCTGAGATACCACCTTACGCCAGTCAGATTGGCTAAGATCAAAAACACTGAGGACACCTTGTGCTGGAGAGGATGTGGAGCTAGGGGAACTCTCCTCCACTGCTGGTGGGAATGCAAGCTGGTACAGCCACTGTGGAAATCAATATGGCGCTTTCTTAGAAAATTGGGAATCAATCTCCCCCAAGATCCAGCTATACCACTCTTGGGCATATACCCAAGGAATGCTCAATCATACCACAAGGGCACTTGCTCAGCTATGTTCATATCAGCATTATTTGTAATAGCCAGAACCTGGAAACAACCTAGATGCCCTTCAACCGAAGAATGGATAAACAAACTGTGGTACATATATACAATGGAATACTACTCAGCAGAGAAAAACAATGACATCATGAGGTTTGCAGGCAAATGGAGGGATCTAGAAAAAATCCTCCTGAGTGAGGTAACCCAGACTCAGAAAGACAAACATGGTATGTACCCACTCATAGGAGAATACTAGTTGTGGAACAAGGATGACTGGACAGCTACTCACAACACCAGGGAGGCTACCTGGATAATAGGACCTAAAGAAAGACACGGGGATCGCCCAATGACAGAGAAATGGATGAGATCTACATGAACAATCTGGACGTGAGTGGGAGTAATGAGGGGCAAGGGGTGAGAGAAAGAGAACTTGGGGAAGCAGGAGATCCCAACTGGATCAAGAACAGAGAGGGAACATAAGGAATGTTCATGATAAATGAAGACCACATGAGAATAGGAAGAAGCAAAGTGCTGGAGAGGCCCACAGAAATCCACAAAGATGCCCCCACAATAAACTGCTGGCAATAGTCGAGAAATAGCCCGATTTGACCTACCCTGGTGATAAGATGGCCAAACACCCTAATTGTCGTGCTAGAAACCCCATCCAGTGACAGAGGGAACTAGATGCAGATATCCACGGTCAGGCCCTGGGTGGAGCTCCGGGAGTCCAATTGGCAAGAAGGAGGAGGGTTTATGTGACCAAGAGTTGTTGGGACCAGGGATGGATGGAATACAGGGACAAATGGCCAAACGAATAGAAACACATGAACTATGAACCAATGGCTGAGGGGCCCCCAACTGGATCAGGCCCTTTGAATGGGTGAGACAGTTGATTGGCTTGATCTGTTTAAGAGGCATACAGGCAGTTGGACCGGGCCCTGTGCTCAGTACATGAATTGACTGTTTGAAACCTGGGGCTTAGTAGAGACCCTAGGCTCAGCCTGGGAGGAGGGGACTAGACCTGCCTGGGCTGAGTCCACCAGGTTGATCTCAATCCTCAGGGGAGTCTTTGCCCTTGAGGAGATGGAAATGGGGGGTGGACCGGGGGGAGGGGGTAGGACGGGGGGAGGGGGGCGGGACGGGAGGAGGGAGAAAGGGGGAATCTATGGCTGATATGTAAAGTTGAATTATATTGTAAAATAAAATAAAATAAATTCAAAAAAAAAAAAGAAGCTAGAAATTATAGAATGAGAGGGCTCAATCATGCAGCCCAGGTTCAAGACTGCAGAGGAAAGAGTTCATTGGAGAATCTCTAGTGTGAGTCCAAGATCAAAGGCTGGAAATAAGGAGCCTGATGTCCCTAAACACTAGCTCATCAAGGAAGGACTGTGTCTTTAATGTTTATGTATATGTGTGAATTTCCCTCTTCACTCCATTTTTCTTCTATTCAGACCGGCCTCCATCCAGCACATGTTATTGCTCAATTCAGAGTCTTCTGCCCTCATTTTGCAGAGATGTATGCCAGTCTTCTTGGGAAATGAGCTCACAGATGGACAGATCTGGAAGAATGCTTTGCCAATTTTCTAGATGTCTCACAATCCAGTCACTTTGCAACCTCAATTAACCATCATACTCACTGACTGTTGTCTCTGTAGGTAAATGAAATCTGTGTCTCTTTTCATTAGTCCTTATTTCTACACCATCTTTCTAACCAAATAATATAACAATTTAGAGCTTGAATCCATATATATATATGTACATATATATATATATACATATACATATGCACAGATATATGTGTGTATGTGTGTGTGTGTGAGAGAGAGAGATCCTGTCAAATTGGTAGTTAATATTAACCATCATGCCAATAGTATACAGTAGTCTCCATTTTCTACATCTATTTAATGAGCTTTATATTTGTCTGTTTTTGTCTTTTATTCATTAGTTATTCTAATTAGGGTAAGGAGTTACTTCACTGTGGAGTTGGTTTAGAATTCCTATGCATGAGTGACACCACCTGTGAATCCTTACATTTGTTCAGTTTGTCCTTTGTTATGTCTTTCCTTTCCTCTTTAGATTACAGACAATACTTTAGATTGTCTCACTTGCTTTTCTGTTTGGTTTGTTCTTTTGTTACTATTGTTCGGCCATTTCTAAAATACATTATTCAGGGTTTTCTTTCCTCCTGGCATCCCTTTCTTTTCCTTCTGTTACCGGCAAATAGCATACAAAATGTATCCACCTCCCAGTCTTTGACTTCACTCATTTGTTTGCATAAAAGTTGCCAGGACCCACAAGGTTTGGGTCCCAGAACTCTGGCCAGGGGCAGCAAGGGACTGAAGAAAAATGATGGAACTGGTATCTGGTGGGGTTCTCTAAGGATATCACTACACCTTGATCTCAGTGTTTATTAGGTACAGCACAGGGGCAGGGGTGACTCTGTCTTCATAGGAGGTCAATAGGTGAATAATCTCAGGCTGTAAACATCCTGAGGAGAAAGTTGAAGTTACTAGTCTTTGTACACACTGATAATCATTCATAAACACTCATACCCAGACTCCACAGGAAAATTTTGCCACCACTCTTTTTAATCTTGGCCTGTATTAGAAACTGCTTTGCCAATTTATCATGTGCCAATGGGTCTCCGAGGCCTTGACAGACAGTGCCCATGTTAAAATACACATTCCTTCAGGACCTCACCCACTCAGGGCTTCCTTTGCTCCCCAAATAAAATAAAAAATAAAATCTTCTTCAAAACTTGGGATGAATGCCATTACTTTCTAGAATTCAGTGTCAGGATGTGAATTAAAGTCATTGATATTCTTATGATATTCTGTGTCTCTCCCTCTCTCTTTTCTCCCCTCCCACTTCATTTTACTTGCTCTTCACTGAAGTTTGTATTCCAGATTAGTCGTTCAGTCCTTAACTATGGTCATACCACTATGCCACATTACTATTGATGTATCTACCCCTCAGCAAATAGCATCTAAATTGTATTGTTCTTATTACTTTATATTCAATATACTTTCAACTTTAAACATTATTTTAGTCTTCAGTTTGTGTTTTCTTGTTCTTTTCTTTTAACTTCCAAGATAGTTTTTACTCCTGTTTCTTTTCTCTCTAGTATCTAATGATAGTTGTCAAAATACATTTTTAAAACGTCAATGATATAAAGTCCAACCAGTGTTTCAAATGGTCTTTTTTTCACTCAGATTCTTAAAAGGAGGTGTCTACAACACTTTTTGGGTGGTGAAGTAGTGAGATGACTCAGCAAACAGAAGCATTTGCAGTGCAAGTCTGATTACTAGAGTTTGATCCTGGACCCATGTCAGTGCTGAAGAAGAGAACTGACTGTGCAAAGCTGTCCTCTGATTGCCACATACTTGTACATTGTGGTATGTATGTGCTGCACCTCAACTCTCACACATGCAAGAACACACATGCCTGCATGTGTGCACACACACACACACACATAGAAAGAGTGAGACTGAGACATATGCATTTAGAAAGGTGGCTGTTGTTTGGAGAAATTGGAGAGTTCAAACAGGAAAAGTTCTCAGAGTGAGTCAGAAAATTAGGTAAATTGATTGCTTTTCTTATCCTCCCTCCCTACCTCCCTCCTTTCCTCCCTCCTTCCCTTCCTCCCGCTTTCCTTCCTTCCTTTTTTTCTTTCTTTCTAAGTTTTGTGTGTGCATGTGTGGGAAAGAGCATTGCCAGAGTGTGCCTATAAGACTCAGCAGACAACTCTCAGAAGTCAGTTATCTCCTGCCAATTTGGGGATCTCTTGCTGAATTCAGGTCCTCAGCCCCACATTGCAAGCACCTCTGTCCAGGGAGCCATCTCACTGGACCCTAATCTAATGGTTTATTGATTGTAGAAGGAATAACATTGTCCTACTACCTATTAAAACTTTTCTAGACCAGTATTACTGTTCTGAAATCTGGCTGTAAACAATTCAATTACACAGGGAACTTTAACAATTGCTGCTATTTGCATCCTATCCCACAGGCAATGATGTAATTCTGCCCTTCAGTTGTTCATTCTCTCTCTCTTCCCCTCTCCTCACTCATCTCATTTTCTCTCTGTCCCTCTGTCTTTGTGTGCATGTCTCTCTCTGTCTTTCTGTGTTGTTGGACCTTGAACCCAGTTTCATGCTTTTAAGCATGCTCTCACACCCTGAGCCATACACTCAGAGCATACACAGATTATTTTATCTTCCATGATTGCATTTTTTCTAGTTATACAAATTCTGCTTGCTGTTTTCACTTCTTGCCGACACTGTTTGAGATGATTGACCCACCCAGGTCCATCAAAATTTCTTTGTAGTTCTGATGAAGTCTAACTACCAACCACTATTGATATAGGTTGTAGAGCAATGATGCTCAATGCTGAAGTACCTAGAACAATGAATCATGTCTTAAGGTTAAAGCGACAGTGATAGTTCACTAGAGTTCTCCGTGTGACTCAAGTGTGAAGCTAAGAACAAGAGCACTGGTTGAGAACACCTTAGGACTGGACCCCTCACAATTGAACTTGTATGGGAATCACTGGCAGTATTGAGAAAATACAGATACTGGTTGCTTAGATTTGTGACATGAGGCTGTTCTATCCCCAGCACAGTCCATGGCCACACTGCTGGTCAACTGATGGTTGTCAAAGCCGTAGGACTTATTGTGCGAAATATTAAATCCAGCAGTTTTGCTTGTCATTAGTATAATACCCCTTGCTATATAGTACCTCCAAATTTCTTTAATTTTGTTTTAGAGATACTATCTATCCCTTCTGTTTTTAAATTCTAGAGACTTGCTATTTCTTTCCATTTACAAATAATTAGCAACAATAAAAACTGTAACTGTAGCACACTTTCTTGTCCTTTTAATGGCACTTGAAAATGTAAAAATCCAAATGTTTGTGTGTAATTCATCAACTACCTTGAAAGAGAAGACACAGTGTTTAAGTAAATACCAATCTTTCCTTCTCAAATAGTCTTTTTTAATGAATGTGTGCATCTCTATAAAAATTTAAACAATCTTAAGCAAATTTTTTCAAGTGAAAATTAAGTAATTATAAGAAGCTTGGAGATAAAAAGGGGTCATTTACCTATAGGGAAAAATAAGATGAAAAAAGCACATATACGGAACTGATCTTGCATATTAAAACTTAATTAAAGTTCTAAATTGGCATCAAAATGTGCCAACTACACAAAACAAGATACTGTGTAGATATGCACTACTTTAATGAACTTGTTCATTAAAGAAATCAAGCTATTCTTTCTATATCCTGGGGATATTTTATTTGCAAATTACAGACACTCCACTAAAAAATAAAGTAAAATGTGTTAGTTGATACAGAAGTCTTAGAATGCAAAATATAATAAATGCATGGCAAAAAATCTAAATCTGTGAGACAAGATTAATGGCTGAAGTATTGCATGTTTAGCTTAATGCAGAATAATTCCAAAATATGCATTTCCAGATTTTTTTTTCTTTGTCCAGGCATTATGTGCTCATAGTTTGGAGCAGCAGTTCTCAATTTGTGAATCACAGCCCCTGTGGGGGTCACATGACCCTTTCACAGGGATCACATATCTGTATCCTACATATCAAATGTTTACATTATGATTCATTTTAAGTGTTTGAGTGTTTATCTGCATGTATGTCTGTGTACCACATATGTGCCCTCAGAAACTGGAAGAGGGTGTCAAATCCCCTGATACTGGAATAACCGATGTTTGTGAACAACTCTGTGGGTGCTTGGAATTGAACCTAGGTCCTCTGCAAAAGCAGACAGTACTATTGACCACTGAACAAGCTGTACAGCCCTATATTACAAATATAAACAGTAGCAAAATTATGGTTATAAAGTAGCAATAAAAATAAATTTTATGGTTGGGAGTCACCAAAACATGAGAAGCAGTATTAAAGGATCACAGCATTAGGAAGGTTGAGAACCACTGGTATAGAGGAAATGACATCAAACTGTCATGGGAATAGAACATTCTTCCAATATGTCCCTAAAGATGTGCTAGATCCCAAGTGTATTTTTGTGGTCTTAGATAGGGAAGGGGATCTTAGAGTACTTTAGTTCTACAGTTTTCATTCTGGAATAAGAGGGGCTCTAAGAGGTAACAGAAGTAAACAGTTGGGGATTAGTGGGACTAACAACAAATAAACATCTCAGAGGCTGTTAGCTAGCATGGAGACCAATCAGACATCCAGTGCTCTGGGATATATCCCTTAATCAATAGGACTATTAAGCTGCTTGTGTTTGAACAACAATTCTGTTTGAACAATGAAGCCTAGGTCTCAGATTCTAGATCTTGTCACTCACTCACTTTTAACTGATGCTTGAGAAGAGTTTAAATAACATTCTCCATCTAACTCCAACACCAAGTAACAGAACAATTTGTAGACTGACAGTTGACCAGTAACATTCTTTCCCTGGGCTGGTGTTTTTTGCCTCAGGTCATTCATCTGCCTCATCTCAGTTTACTGAAAGTCACTTTCCCCAATCTACTGCGTCAGGATTGCTAGATATGAATCCTTAGAATTTGCACCTAAAAGATCACATTCTTGTAGATTAAGATAAGATCCAGTTTGCTTTATCAGAAAAATTCTCAGCATTTTGTTCATCTAACCTACTTTTTATAGAACTCAGAGTGGCTTGCAACATCGTCTCACCTCAGAAAAGCCTTCCACCAATTTGATGTGAGGTGTATATGTAATGTACTCACTTTATAATAAATGAATATGTGTTAGGTAACATGTAAATACACACATTCCTGTAAACCTCTAAGACTCCTGAGTGTTTGCATGCAGTAAGGACTTTCTAGTTTGTATCCCAGTATTCTTGAAAATGATCTACAATAGCTAGCATCATGTAGTTCATTGACTTCTGTGTTTACAGATAAAATTTTAATTTGAAATATCATTTTCACTTTTTAAAGATTAGTTTTATTGTTTTTAGTGTGTGTGTGTGTGTGTGTGATCTGTGTGTGAGGATACATGCAAATGCTAGAGAACAGTGTCAACTCCAAATGGAACTAGAGCTACATATGCTTACAAGCTGCCCAACAAGCAGGAAGTGAACTCAGTTCTTCTCTAAGACAAGCACTCTTGAGCACTGAGCTGTTCCTCCAGCCCCCATTTCTATTTTTTTTTTCATATGACTATAGGCACACAGCACATTTGTGATATGTTATTTCATTATAGAAACTAGGTATAGCAACCTGTGATGTGAACCATAGAGGGGTAGTTTGTCTATTAAATAATAAGTCAGAAAGTGAAAATGAGGCCTTCAGATTCAGAAAGGCCTGGAATAAGCAATGAATTTCCTCTTTACTGATGGAGATAAATTATAACATATCTGATTGCCCAAAGGTAAAATCATACCACCTTCTATGAGTGTTTTCATCATTGTTTCTTTTTCTATTTGACTAAAATAATGTATATTTTATATAAATCTATTTTTTTCTGTTTTAGCATTTCTCAAGTATCAGATGATCAATAATTCTCAGGAATTTCATGAAACCTTTTAAAATGCACCCAGTGGTGATCTAACATGATTTCAAGAGGATTCTTAGGGAGTCCTGTAGACAAAATATATAAGTACAAAACCAACCCTATTTAATAAGAAGACTTCCTCTTTGCTATCCATCTGCATTGCACCCACAAGTACATACATAGTAGATAAATGGAAATTTGTGGCTTTCTAAACGTTACTTATCACTTGTACTTGAGGGGGTCGTTTAACTACCCAGTTACGTGAATCCTTTATGGCAGAAACCCTTGTTTGGTAAAATGGGACAGTACCTAGGAATTTCAGTAACTTTAAAGTCACCATGTGATGTCTAATGTTACTCAGATGTGGTAAAGAATTGCCTCTGTAACATGCAGTGTATGAAAGCTGGCTTTTCAAACTTCCTATTTAATTCTTGGCACAATTTTGTGTTGAGAGAATCACCACAACAAAAGCTGTTATTAAATGATTATAATCACATTTTCTTTTATCAATCAGGCTTGACAACAAAATCAAGGCATATTGAATAATTCTGAACAGAAACAATAAACTATGAAGGGTTAGTGCTAGCATCTGTCATTCTTAATGACCTTAGAAAGGAATATTTGAAGTAATGTGTGGCAGTCTATGCCTTTAATTCCAATAATCAAGTTGTTTCAGCAGAAAGATCACCCTGATTTCAAGAACAGCTGAGTTAATGGCAAGAGCATCAGCCAACGTGAGCGATATAGAGATGATCTTGCCTGTAGTATAATCCACAGTGAAGAAGAAAAGTGAGGCTTTTTGTATTTAACACAATATTTTGTATAATTTAAACAAGCTATTTGACTTTCTAACTAAGGTAACTTTAAGATATGGGGCACAATATTATATAATGGACCCAATGACTTTCTAGCATGTAGCAGCAATGCAAGATGAACTTCTAAATCAATTTCAATATCTACCTCCTTTTTTACCACGTACATGATTAAAAACAAATAAGAATTTTCTTCTGAGTATGAATTGACCTCCAAATCCTTACAGAGGAGGACAATTGCTAGCAAAGAGGATGGGAATCAATGAGTAGCACAATGAGGATAAGACAGAGGAATGCAAGGCAGAAATATGACTAACTATATTCCATGCATGCCTGAAAGAACACACTGGAACTCATGACTTTGTACCTTAACATTAATAATTAATAGCAATAAAACTTTCTCCCCAGAGGTATCAGTCTTTCTATTGTCAATGATCAATGAAATTTTGGTGTGTGTCTGTGTGTGTCTTTGTGTGTTTTAAAACAAAGAACAGTAGTCAATCCTGCTTGTCAACTTGACAAGACTTAGAGTCAACCTAATCAACCCAGAAGGTAAATCACTGTCTTGTACCTAAGGGCTTTTCTAAAGAAGTTTATTTGCAACAGGAAGTTACACCCTACATGTTGGTGGCACCGTTCCATGGGCTGGAATCTTGGATGGAATCAAAAGGAATAAGAATTGTAAGACTAGTATTCATCTCTGTACTTCCTCATTATGATATAGGGTGAGCAGTTGCTTTAAGCTCTTGCTACAATGCTTCCTCCACTCTTAAGAACTCACAGGCAACATAGAAAGGTTAATCTGTGAGACATGAATGAAAAACTCTATTCACTACAATCTGGTCAAAGTTTCTTGCTAGCAAAAAATAAACAAGAATTTCAACACAACAACTGCTTATGGCCAGCAGGATGGTGCAGTGGGTAAAAGAACTAGTCATATACATCTGGCAACTTGAGCTCGCTCAATCCCTAGAACTAATACAGATGTGAAAGAAAAGAACTAATTCCACAAGGTGTCCTGTAGCCTCCACATGTGCTCTGTGGCATTCATGCCCACCAACAAACATCATAAGTTCACCCAATAATAACAAATTAAATTCTAAAATGTAACTGCACAGTTAATAGCCTCTTTCCCTTTCAAGTTGTAATCAGTAATTTTCTGAGAATTTCACCAGAAATCTCATTTATAAGGAAAGGCAATGAACTAAATCTTTTGACCAACCCCAACGGTTCCTGGTTTTTAACTTACCAGAGCCCAAATTTACTTCACGCATCTTTCTATCAGTACTGAAAAGGATAGCACACAACACAAATGATTTCTTAAAGAAATGTTATGAGATGTGACTTGAAAGCCACTAAGAAGGTATATGCATATGTCAAACATTCAGACAGCACATTGTGACTCTCCTCTGAAGAGCCATGTGCATGCTCTCAAATGTATCACATTTTCCTCTGTGTTCTTCTCATTTTCAACCCTCCTGCTTAAGCCAACAGTAAAATTTCTTCAATAAAAATCTCTAAATCTGCTTCCTCCTGTCAGGTCTTGAAATTCTTTTCCATAACAATGCCAGGAAACCCTGTTTGGTTAGCATTAGGGTTCTTGACTATCTGAGGAACTTCTCTGGCTCCTGAAGGTGGTAGCATAGAGCTCAGGAAATCCACCCAGGTCTGGTGTCTTAACTACTGCTCTTATTTCTACTGATTGGGACTAAAGTCTCCAGAATATGTGCTCTTGTGTCAGATTAGGGCTCCGTCTCTCTGTTGTCCCTTTTAAATCAAAGTCTCAGTTTTGCGTGTGTGTGTGTGTGTGTGTGTGTGTGTGTGTGTGTGTGTGGTGTGTGCTATTTTCCTTTGAAACTCTATATATGACAAAGATAGAAAAATCAGATAAATTGAAAAACAGAAACAAACTGTTTTTAAATTACTAACATCTTACCTAGCTCTAAACTTTCAACAAATAGATGAAACAACGCCAAGTAAGATTTTGATTGTTTTTTATTCAGTTTTATGTCATATGAATTGAGTTATAATTCTGAAACCCTAGATACATCTTTTTATATTGAGCTTAAACCTCTGAAGACATTGTGCTTTATTTTTTATAAGGAACATATCAATATGAGATTTAAAAAAAATCCTTAAAGAAACTGGAAAATGATTTACTAATTGTATATTTTATTGCTATATACCAAATTTATTATACAATTGATGGATTAAACAATGCATTTGCACAACAATAGAGCCCGTGGGTCAGAAGTCCAGCCACGGCTTATCAAGGTTCTTAGTTTAGTTTTCAAGATGACTGTAGCCATGGTGCCACAAGAGCTGAATGCCCACTAAATACAAGAGCAGGGAAATGTCCACATTCTGTTCATGACTGTTACAGCTTTCCACTTTCCACAACCATCAGATTTACAGAAGTTTGCTTCTTTCACTTAACATAATGTTTTGAGATTCTTCACTGTTAATTTATTTACATCATAAAATTGTGCTGCATTTTGTGGACATACCATATCTGTTAATCCTTTCAAACTGATATTTAGCTTGCTTCCTTTGAGGGCTATTATATAGCATCTATCAAATGAATATCTAGCTTTCCTGTGGACATTTTTTTTTTCATTTCTCTTTGGCAGGCTTTTTTTTTTTTTTGATTTTTTTTTTTTTTTTTTTCCAAGTTAATTCAACTTTACATACAGCCCTTCAATTCCCCCTTTTTCCCCCCCTCCCTGCGCCGCCCCCCTCCTCACC
>CABHPP010127205.1:0-10479 GCA_902168425.1 Peromyscus attwateri
CTTCCTTCCTTCCTTCCTTCCTTCCTTCCTTCCTTCTTTCTTTCTTTCTTCCTTTCTTTCTTCCTTTCCTCATGGCCTAATGCTCCGAGCTGGTACTCCTCGCCATAGTGACCCTTCACTGTGTCTGACTGCGGACGCCCTGACAGTGACTCCTCTCCATGATCAATCGGGAGGCAGGAAGGAGCTGGTTCATTACCTCCTGATGTAGGAAGAGTGATGGGCATGCTCTGCACTGGACAGAATGAGGCAGCTCTTTGCCCCTCTGCTAGGAAGCAGCTGTGCATTGTGGGAGGGGGCAGCGGGAGGAGGGGAGAGACAGAGCACAGAGTCTTCCTCCTGTGACATAAGCAATAGAGACCCCCGAGGAGCCAGACAAATCAGAGTTCAAGTTCCCCCTTTGGACCTGCCCAGGGTAAGAATCTGTGAACTGAATTGAATGGCGTTAGGTCCGTGAGGTAGACATTTTAACGGGTTAAATAAAGTGATGCATGGGAGGTGCTGAGAAAGTCCCAGGTCCATAGGCTCCTGTTCTCTCTCTCCTCTGGCTGGCGTGAATGCCACCAGCAGTCTGAAGCTACACTCATCAATTCAAAGTCTAAAAGAGCTCAGCACACCAGGCTGGGGCCCCATCATGAGCAAGGCCAGATCCCAGCTCAAGGAGAGGCACAGGAAACAGGTCTGGGCCCATTTTAGATTTGCATGGAGGCTAAAACACCTTTCAAGAGTTCAACCTGGTGGCAGAAATTCCTGACCCAGTTCGAACCTTTAGGATGTACAGAAGGAAGCAGCTCCAGGGGGCAGGGGTGGGGGGTGACTCAGGCCTGTATTTCCAGCTACTTGGAAGCTGCAGCTGGACAGATCATGAATTTGAGACCAGCCTCGGCTATATAACCAGACTCTGTCTCAAAATAATTATTTTAATTAATTAGTTAATTAAAAGGAGAGTGCCCATGAGTGTAGTTCGGGTCCCTTGGATTTAACTCTCAGCCTGGTCCCATCACTCACACTGAAATCCCATGGAGGGAACCAGAAGTTATTGAGGAAAATAAAAGGAAAACACCGTGTATTGATTAGGACCCTTGCAGGCTGCAGACACAAAAAGAAACCAACAATCCAGTGAGGTAAACGTGAATTTGTTTCTCTCGTGGTAAGAAGTCTGGAGGCGGGCAGTCTCTGTATTGATTCAATCACTCTGGAATGCCCCAGCCTCTTCTCATGATTACAAAATGGCTGCCCCAACTCCAGGTCTCACAGCCTAGACCCCTATGTGCCCCTTCGATGAAACAAGCCAAAGGACCCTCCCCGGCTAATGTCCACCAGCGGCTCGCTTGTCGGGGTAGTGTCCCCATTGTCTGTTTAGTATAAGAGTGACTGGGAAGGGTTCTCTAACAGAAAGCAGGGCAAGAGGCAGATGGTTGTGCTGGAGATGGTGGTGGCGATGGCATTGGGTTGACAGATCAGTAGTGACTTAGCTAGGCCATCACACAGCTGTAGGACACGCCATCTTGACTTCCTCCCTACATCTGCACAGTCTCCAAACCTCAGCCACCGCTGCTGATTCCAAACGCTGCATGAATCCGGATGGGCTTCAGCAGCAAGAGGCACTTAGATCAAATCTGAAAGAAGCCAATTAAACCTTTCTCGGGCTGAACAAACCAACATTTTCCCCTCTCAGAAATCTTTCTGACAGCTAAATTCAAAGCCATAATCGCCAGTAATGGGATACCTTCTATCATGAGACAGTGGCATTTTCCTGTTCTAAGTTTCTGTTTTCAAACTCCGCCGAGGACACCTTTCGGGGCTTGATTTGGATCTCAAAGATTTCTACCCAAACTGGAATGTGCGCAGTCGATGAAAGTCAGCCGTGTGTAGTGATGTGCATTGCCAGGCTGGAGGGGGCCTGAGATTCCTCGGAAGACCGTGGGGCTGGGATGCTTTGGCGGGCAAGTGCAGGGTTGTCAATGGTTTTATATGTCGTAGCTCAGAGGCAAGAACATGCAGCCTGCCCCCACTGTAGGCTGGAATGTTGTCAGGGTCATCTCCTGAGGTTACACTGGACACCTTGTTGTATTTTAAAAATGGCGCGAAGGAGTCAAACAGGGCCCAATGGGAGGTTTATTGAGGGGAGAGGAGAGAAGGGGCAGAGAAGGGGACAGAAACTGGTCTCTGAGGAAGAGAAAGAGAAAGAGAGAGAGAAAGAGAGCCAGGCAGGGCCTGCCTTTTATAAGGGAACACAGCACATGCACACAGTGGGTGCTCTTAAGTGGCTGCAGCTGAGGATGTATCCTGTCAGGGCGCTAAGTATTATGAGAAATCCACGGAATCTGCTTAAAGGGTGATGGAATTTATTAAGGAGGAAAACTCACTACAGCATGGGAGATTGATTGTAGGGTCCTGGAAAGCCGAGTTACAGTCCCACACTGTTCTTCTGCCTGGTCCATCTCAGCATCCAAACCCACGAGGGAGAGAAGAGAGACTTCGTACGTGTATCCCAAGTCTTAAGGGTAGCTGAGAGGCCAGGCCCCAGGGCCATGTACTTCAAGGTGATAGGTGGATAGAACAGTTTACCTGCTACATCTCTAGGGCTATGCTTCAGGGTCATAGAACAGATATCCTCTACAGTCAGGACCCTAAGGTCGGGCCAGTACAGATGCCTGAATGCTAAAATACGTACCTACCCTGTCACAGATGTTTGAAGGACACTAAAATGAGCCAAACCCAGGGTTTTCTCTCAAGGAGCCCACAGTTCTGCTGGAGAGAGGCTCACAAATGACTGTCAATCAAAGGGACTAATAGCAAGTACCCCCAAAAGGCAAAAAATACACTTGTCCCTCGGTAATCATGAGGGATGCTACCAGGCCCTCTTCGTAGCCCAGACCCACAACTACACGTGTCCCTTACATAAAGTGACAGGTGACAGTGTCTGTACAGAAGCTGCACACCCCCTCCTGTGCGCTCTAATTCGTCTTCACAGAACTTTATGAATAGCCAACGCAATGCAAACTCTGGGGGCGTCACTGTCGTACCATATCGTTTAGGGGACAATTACGTTCTCGGTAGAAATGGAAACATTTGGAATGTTTCTGATACTCCCTGCTTGGTGGAGCGCATGGAAGCAGAAGCCACGGCTACTGAGGGCTGGCTATAAAAGGAAGCGGGTGCGCGTGTTTTTTTTTTTTTTTTTTTTTAATTTTTGAGATTATAATTTCATTACAACGTTTCTCCCTTCCCTTTCCTCCCTCTAAAGCCTCCCAGATGGTAACCTCTCCCTGCTCTCCTTCAAATTCATGCCCCCCCTTTTTTTGCTAATTGTTAGTACATTCATATATGTATATATATATTTACATATATTCCTAAATATAACCTCTTCAGCTACTACAATGCTACCTGTATGTCTATTTTCAGGGCTGATGGTTTGACACTGGACTACCAATTGGTGTGTCCTCCCTGGGGAAGATAACCTCTCCCACCCCCAGCCTTCCTCAGGTGCCTGTAGTTCTCTGTGTAGGGTCAAGGCCCCATGGGCTTCTCTCCATCCAGTTTGGCATGCTCGTCACTGTCCTCCTTGTCTGGCTCACACTTGGGCAGTCACGATGATGAGACTTTACGGGGGTAGCTTCTGATGTGACTAGGAGACACGACCTCACAGCAAACTCCGGCTCTTATAATCTTTCTGCCGCTCTTCTGCGATGTTCTCTGAGAGCCTTAGGTGCAGGGGTGTTTTGTAGCTGGGCCCACTGGGACTGGGCTCCACAACTCTGCGTTTGGATGGGTTATGGCTTTCTGTAATGGTCTCTATCTGTTGCAAAGAGAAGTTTCCTCGATGCAGGCTCAAGACTACACTTCTCTGTGGGTAGAGGGGCAGATGTTTCATAGATTCTTGTTAGGGATTGTGCTGATTTAGTAAATTAAGAGGCTGTAGATTCTCCTCTACATGATTTCACTAGTACTGGGTAGTTAGCTAGTTTTCTAGTACCAGGTGTGGTCTCCGCCCCCCCCCCCCCCCCCGGAGCTGAGGACTGAACCCAGGGCCTTGCACTTGCTAGGCAAGCGCTCTACCACTGAGCTAAATCCCTAACCCCATGGTCTCCCTCTTGTTGAGTGGGGTCTTAAGTCTAGTTAGAGAGCTGTTGCTTACACCAAGCTATGTGTGCCATGACTGCACCCATGCCGTGATACCATGCTGGTCACTGATGTGGTGCAGAGGCATCATAGCTGGGTAGGACTATTGGTTGCCTCCCTCCTTTGGAAGCTTGCATGCTGCCTTCTGGTTACCATAAAAGTTAGTCCTCAGGGAGGAGGCTTTCAGTGACCCGAATCTTGAATGTTGGCTGGATACAGACTTGGGTGACATGAGACACTGGAACCTAATTTCCTAATACATAGGAGTCGAGCCGGGACATCAATTACTGCTGTGTTTCTAAGAAACAAGTTCCTTCATAGCACCCTGCCTTATGACTCAATCCTCCCCTTCCTAAGAGTTACAGACTCTCCTCTTTCTGGTCTTCCCCGTCCTCCTTCCTCCATAAATGTGTGCACGTTAATACATATATTAATACATATACATTATTATACACACACTCCAAGAAAAGTCAACAACAACAAGTTCTGTCCCAAAGATTGTTGAGTCAGGTGGGATTTTACCCCATGGATCCTCACCGAGGCCTTCTGTGACTACAATGGTCTAATATTCCACTTCTTCCCAAGATCTGAACCTGAGCATAGCGGTCTCTCAAACTCGGCACCATTGACTCTTGGGACCAGTTGGACCAACCTGTGCACTGTAGGCTGCTGAGCAGCAACTCCCAGCCCCTCTCAGTAGATGCCAGTAGCCACCCTCCAGTTAGGGCGACCGAGAATGTCTAAGTGTTGCCCAGTGTCCTCAGAGTCACCCCTGGCTAAGCTCCCAAAACCTTAAGAATATTCCTGTAGTCCAGTATCCATAGGCTATCCATAGGATTCCCCATCTGAATGATGGACACTGTTATGTACCAACTCCAGGTCTCTGAATTCTCCCTGTCCGGCACCTCACATGCCAATCACTGGCCCAGAGGAAGTGTTCTGTAGACACCGCTGCCTTCTATCCAGTTAGTGCCTAGCAGAACCGTCACCTGTCGGGACAATTCTGTCAGCCTTTTCCTGCACACTGTACCCTCCAAGTGGCCTCCTCCCAGCCTGTTCACCTCAGTGAATGTGCAATACTGTTCTTCCCCTGGTGGAAATAGTATGAGTGGGCTGTGGAGAGGGCACAGTGGGGAAAGCATTTGCCGTGCAAGCATAAAGACCAGAGTTCTAATCCCCAGGATGCACATGAAGCTGGGACTGTGGAGAACATCTGTAACATCTGCAGCAAGATGGGAGGCAGAGGTGGGAAAAATCCCTGGAAGCTCACGGGCCAGCTGGCCTGGAAAACACAGGGATGAGCAACAAAGAGACCCTGCACACACAAAATTGAAAGGCAAGGACCAGTTGTCCCCCTGACCTCCACACGTGTGCACACCCACACTCACATACACAAATACGAATGTACATACATACAGAAAGACACTCATCTCTCTCTCACACACACACAATCCAGGATGAGGGCTTATATCTTGAATGGGGTTTAGAAGGTACTATACAAGCCCACCAATGTCACCTCATCCGTGGTTTTGCGATATGTCATGCCCTCCATCCTCTTCCTCCTCCCAGAACATGTCTCAGTATTAGCTCGATGGCCACCTTTTCGACAAGCCTTCCCTGAGCATCCCTTCCCAAGCCAGGTCTCAGGCTCCTGTTTACCAGGAGTTTTCCTGACATAACACCCTCTCCCTTGGCAAACTCATAGCTTCTCAAAGGCAAGAGGCAGGTTAGCTGTGTCTGTCACTGGCACTCCAGCATCCAGCAGGACCTGCCACATGGTAGACACACAGTCAAGCCTTGGTTTAAGCAAATCCACCTGCCCAGGACCTGATTGATTCACAATCAGCCACTCATCAGTATTAAAGCCAAGTTAACTCCACCTGGGACAGAAAGAGGAGCCAGAGGTCTAGGTGGAGCCCAGGAAGGGAGCACAGCTCAGAGCTACCTCTCAACACCGTCCCCAGAAACAGCCAAGCCCACCATGGTTCCCCATGTCAGGATGTTCCCAGGGATCCAAATGGTGGCACAGTATCCACAGGCCTTTGCCTGGAATCGGGAGTCCTGACTCCCAGATCTCTTGCCGCCCATCTGGATGACTCTGGAGGAACCACGTGACCTCCCCAGTTCCTTTGTCTTCACCTAAGCGGAGACTCTAATCTGGAATTTTCTGGCCTCTGTTGTAGTACCATGATTAGAGAGAGAAAAATAACGACCTTCTATTTATCCATCACAAAACAGGTGGTCTGCATGTGTGCTTGACACAATGGCTCAGTCCTGTGGAGCAGATGAGATCCTGACCCTCTATGTGCAAAGACAGGAATCTGAACCCTCAGGTAGACCAGATGCATTAGCTACCTTTCCTGTTGCCTCAGTTATAACTATCCAGAGCAACTCAAGAAAGGATGGATTTATTCTGTCTCACAGTTACAGGATGTGGAGAAGTTGCAGTGACTAGAGCTTTGGGGCAGCTGGTCTCACTGGATCCCCAGGAAACAGAGAGTGATACATTCCAGGTTCACTTAACTTTCCCAGTCCAGGCCCCCAGCCCGGGGACCCACGCCGCTCACAATTCATAGTGTCTTCCCACCGTCAACCACTCTAGATAATCCCTCACAGATGTGCCCAGTGGTTTGCCTCCTAGGTGATCTCCATCCTATCACATTGGCAACATTCCTCATCACACGGATAAGCGGTCGATGGAGTTGAGGTTTTAATCCCAAACCAAATCACTTCAAATAGCTGGTGTTGCTAAGAGGAGCCTGTGGGCTGTGGTGACAACGCCGAGCAGGAGGCGAGCCCCTCTCTTGGAGAGGCATCTGTTTAGAGCAAGTTTGTAAGGAGTATATTCAAAAAGTCTGCGACAGAAAAAGGAGAATGCCAATTTTAGCTTCAGGCAACATGCAGGAGAATCTGACTGTGCCCGTGACCACGGGCAAGGGCATTTGCATTTTCCTGAGATCTTGCTAAAATATGCTGCCAGGCTCCTGGCACTGAGCAGAGCTTTTAAAGATGAGGGAGGAAGCAAGGAAAGAAGCCGTTAAGCGCAGCTTCAATGCAGCTTCCCAAGCAGAGCCCTTTCCATGCAAGGCATAGACGCCCTTTCTAATTAGAGCCACGTTTCTAAGAAAGGCGTGTTTTGATTCCAGGTCAGTTCACTGCCAAGGCCTGCTGGCTAAAGAAGAGGGGACAATAAGCCCACATAATGAGGACTAGGGTTGGGGGGGAGGGGGGAGCAGATATGCTGATCATTTAAACAGCTTAATTGGGTTGAATAATTTAGGTATATCCAGTTAAATGAATTCCCTCTGAATCTAAGCTCTGACCTATAGGATTTTTGTTTGTTTTCTTAAAAAATGAAAATCACTCTGCATTGTAAATTTGCTCGTTTTTCCTGCTATCTGAGCACTTGGCTTAGAGAAGAGAATGTTCAGAAAATGTCTGTGCGCGAGGAGCAGAACCCCCTGAGAATCTGTTTGGGGGACACCAAGGACAGCTCCACATGTGCACACTCATCCTCAGGCAGTTGTCTGCTCCACTTGATCAGGGACCCACAGTGTTCCATCCACCTGTACCCCAACTGTGCTGAGTGCTCCACAGAGATGGGTACCCAGTGTACTGGCAGGATTCTTTACAGAAACAGAACCAATAGGATGGGTATATACTCTAAGATTGATTGATTGTTTTATTTATGTGAATATGTACCTGTGTATATTTATGTGCGCCATGTATATGCAGGAGCCCTTAGAGACCAGAAGAGGGCATTAAATTTCCTGGAAACTGGAGTTACAGGCAGCTGTGGGTACCGGGAACTGAACCCAGGTCCTCTACAAGAGCGGTAAGCGCTCTTAGCAGCTGAGCCATCTCTCAGGACCCAGGATAATCACCATAAAAAGGGATTTATTTCAAACAGTTGTCTGGCAAGCCCAGAATAGCTATCTGCACGCTGGAGAAGCAAACACCCAGTTCAGTTCTGTCCACACAGCTGGATGCCTTAACAGTCCCAATCCATCTGTGAAGGTCCAGAAGCTCCCTGCGGTTGGGGTGGGGTGGGGGGTGCTGCTGATATTCCTTCCATGTTAAAAGGCCAAAGAAACTGAGGTGTGATGGTAGCCAAGGAAATAAAGGTCCTCACTCAGGAAGAAGCGAAGGCAGGTAGGGGACACTGCTCTTTCCTTGGACCTCCTTTTTTGTGGGGTGGGGCTGGTACTGGAAATGAAACCCAGGGCCTCATTCATGTGAGGTAAACACTACCCTCTCTGTAACCCTGCCCAGGTCTTTACTGTAGCCCAGACCACTCAAAGTACCACACACTGTGAAGAGAGGCATCCCTTCCTCCTCCTCCTCCTCCTCCTCCTCCTCCTCCTCCTCCTCCTCCTTCTCCTCATCTGTTGTTCCTTTCTGGAAACACTCTCACAGAACACCCAGAGGTGTGTCTCCCAGGTGACTCCAGTCAAAATTAACCATCACCAGCCTAAGCTTACTGGACCAGTAACCACAGGCAAGTTACCCTCGGTGCCTCGGTTTCCTTCTCTGTCCCATGCAATCAATAACAGCTCCTGCTTGATTAGGTTGATGGAAGGGCTGGTGACTTAACGCCCAGCAGTGTCCCTGATGTATAGGAAGTGCTTGTTGAGGACAATCATCTCTCTATTGCCATTCAAGAATCAAAGCTAGTGGCCCCAACTATCAACAATTAAAACGTTTAAATGCTGACATTTCCAGAAATGACGGCTCTCCGGCTGATTATATGTATTCAGGGGAAGGAACCCGAAGGGTAATGCAGCCGCACCGCTTCCTTCCCGAGAGCCCTTGAAGCAAATGCCCAAAAGGCAATTAGCACACCCATGTTCCCTGGCTTATTAGCGCGTCCTGTCGTCTGCTAATCAAGCCGCTCTCCGCTATTTTTAGACCTTTTAAAGGAGGCATCTCAAGGCTCAGAGGAGGGGCCAGGGAATCTGAGGGAACAGCAACCTGGTTTCCTCATGGTGAGATGGAAGGATGGTGGGGGTTGGGGGACAGTCTGAAGGGTTTGTGGGAGCAGAAATGGGCAGCCTTGATTCTTCCTTATTTAATGTTTTATTTTATTAGCATGTGTTAAATATACATAATAATGGGCTTCATTATGACATATTCATACATATGCATAATATTTTATCCATGTTCATCCATGTTACCCTCTCTTGTTGAATCCCCTTCATCTTCTCAAATAGCTGCCCCCTTCCCCTGCTTCTACTTTCATACAGTGGTGTGTGTGTGTGTGTGTGTGTGTGTGTGTGTGTGTGTGTGTGGCACTAGTTGAGAAGGATTAAGAGGTGTGGCCTTGTTGGAGGAAGTGTGTCACTGGGGGTGGGCTTTGAGGTTTCAAAAGCCCAAGCCAGGCCCCAGTGCCTCTCTCTTCCTGCTGCCTGCTGATCCAGATGAATAACTCTGAGCTCCTTCTCCAGCACCATGCCTGCCTGTGCGCTGCCACGCTCCCCACCGTCATGACAGTGGACTAAATCTCTGAAACTGTAAGCCAGCCCCAGTTAAATGCTTTCTTGTATAAGGGTTGCCATGGCCGTGGTGTCTCTTCACAGCAACAGAACACTGACTAAGACAGAGGGAGAAATCGACCCTCAAAACCAGGCCCGTCTGCCCCCAAAGGTCCACCTGCCCACATCCACCCCCAGTGGATGCTCAAGGCCACTGGTCCTTTTGGCAGCGGAGGCTCGGCTTCATTTTGTCGAGTTTCTCCAAATTCAGTTTCTGACTTTGCTCAGGCAGCCTGTGTCGTCCTCCTGAGAAGTGACAGGCATGTGTAGAAAGAAACCACCCTGTCCACAGAACTCACACCACAGGTGGCCAGACTGTAGCCACTCAAGGCTGACCTCTTCCTTCCCGTCTGGATCTTCATCCGGCCTTTGTGTGCCAGTGAAGGATAACAGCCTCTTCTGGGGCTTAAAGGACCTGAGTTTAATCCACAGTAGGGGTCTGGGTGGGAGAGTGGGGATGCTGGGCTGAGGTCAAGTGCCACCTAAGCAGCCAGCCCAGAGTCAGAGGAAAAAGAAAAAGCTGCTTCTCAGAAAGCGAAAAGCAGTGTTTATTTCCCGAGAGTGTGAGAGCTGTGCCTTCATCAATCTTAAACCAATCTCTCTCTCTCTCTCTCTCTCTCTCTCTCTCTCTCTCTCTCTCCCTCTCTCTCTCTCCCTCCCTCCCCCCTCCCCCCACTCCTCCTTGATCATTGTAACAGTAAAGGACAATGCATTAATTATCCCTTTCCTTCTTTTAGTTTAATTAGCTTAATTAATTATTCCAACAATTTTATATGCTTAAAAAGAGGAAAGACAAAAGCCAGGCTGGCCACTTGGACAAAGGACA
>CABHPP010127206.1:0-23078 GCA_902168425.1 Peromyscus attwateri
TGTGCATTTTCTATTGCCAAATAAGGGAAAAATAAAGGTTTCTATGCATTTCTAGCACTATCTTGTAAACATTAAATACTAGAAACTCTGGTGACAAAATTCATTATAACTAACAAATTCTGAAAAGTTGCAAGATAAAATAATGAACACAAGCTCAACTGTCTTTCTCTTTATTAACAAATTATAATTCACATAGGAAATTAAGTAAATAACACAAGAACAATAAAATACATTGAATAAACTTAACTGAAGAAGTGAAGGATATACAAATTGTATAACTGTGTAGTACAAAACATGGTTGAAATAAATAAAAAAACAGGAAAATTAAAATACATACATGATATATACAATTTGGGTTCAATGATACCAATAATAATGATACAACTAGAAGATGGAAACACAAGATTCTCAGACAGGTATCTGAAAGATGAAGAATCAGGTTTTTTTCCCCTCTACTTCTGTATCTTATTTTAGAAAGGTAAAGTTGAATTATTACTTATTAGTCAGCTCAAATTTGCAGTAGCAATTGTTATATAAATTACAATTAAGAAATGGAAATTGCTGTTGAGAGAAGAAAAATGTTTTCTTCTCTCGTAAGTCCCCAAATAGATTATCCAATCTGCAGTGGGATAATGCTTTTGTACACTGGTTTAATAAAATGCTGATTGGCCATTAGCCAGTCAGCAAGTATAGAAGGGACAAGTAGAATTCTGGGAAGATGAAGGCTGAGTCAGGAGATGCCAGCCTGCCATCCAGGGAGCAGCATGCAAGGGCACACAGGTAAAGTCACAGAACACGTGGTAACACATAAATAAACAGAAATGGGCTGAGTTTAAGTGTAAGAGCTAGTTAGTAGTAAGTCTGAGCTAATGGCCAGCACTTATAATTAATATGTTTCTGAGTGATTGTTTTATAAAGGCTGCGGGACTGTGGGTGAGAGATTTGTTCTGATCATGGACCAGGGAGGACACAAGTAATCTTTCGGTTACAACAACCCCAAGAGGTCAGACTTAGATGTCTATATATTTATATTTATTTATAAATATTATGTTTATATGTATAAATATGCATCATATAGTATACATAATATATATTTATGCATTCTTGGTCAGCCTTAAATATATATATTTACATATATATGTAAAAACATGTATTTGTACATGTGTATATATGTGCACTATTAAACAGACTCAATAGTTTATGCATATATATGTATATGTATTATATACATATTTGCATTTAATTAAAGAAGAGGAAGTCATGAATTTGTGAGAGGTTGGGGGCAAGGAAGAAGTTAAAGGGAGATGGAGGGATGGAAATGATAAAAAGGCAGTATTGATGCATGAAATTCTCAATGAAATAATGAAAAGTGAAATGTACTCATATTTAAAAAAACATGAACCAGCCATTTGAAAAAAAGGAAGAAATGGGGCATACCCAGGTAGGCTACATTGTCTCCCTTCATTCTCTTACACTCCAAGCCTTCGAGTCTGGGGGCTGTTTGCCAGGGAGTGCCCCCTTCCGTCAGTCTTTTTCCATGCCTTTGAAACTCACTTGATCCCAGCACCATTTCCTTCCAGAGAAACTTTAGCCACACATGTTTTTCTGTTCCTTCCTCTTCTTTTTCCATTTTAGTTGTTTAAGCAACATTCAGTCTCCAAGACTTGGACAAATCCTATATGTGTTGTGCAAGCTGATGAGTCACCTTGGACCAGATCACCTGAATTATATCCAAACTCCGGGCCTAGCACTGGCTACACATCTGTGTGGCTACAAACCTTGATGAGTTCCTGGGACCTCAGCTGCTCAAACAATCACCAACTCTCAAGTCTTATCAAGGCCACAAAGCCCAAGGCAGCCTAGGATCTCATATCAGAGACAGAGCCAGCAAAAGAAGTCATTGACATGCTTAGAAGTCATTATAAAAACACAGCCAATATGTAAGACCAAAACTGTATATCTTCCCTAAAATGCAATGTTGTAAAGAATTGTCTTCCAGGGAAAATGACCTGGATAAACATCAACAACACAGAACATGAAAGAATAATCCTAACTTTATAAAAGTATTCAAGGTGATTGGAGAAGACATGAACAGGCAGCTCAGTGAAGTTAACATGAATAGCAATAGCTACCTGAGAGCTGCCCAAGAAAAAACACAATCATATGGCTGAATAAAATGTCAAAGACAACATGGGATTTGAGAACTGATATCAATATAGGGATAGGACTGCTGAAGGGAACTGAAGGTAAAGAGAAGGTGGAATTGAAAAACTCAGTAATCAAACTGGAATCCTCAGAGGAGACTTGGGCATATAATCCTGCCACTATATTAACTGGTGGAAGAGAGAAACTGTTTTCTCTAACAGTGAGGCACTTTAAATTGGCCATATTTCTCTGGAAGGCCACACATCAAGGATTACTTGCATAATTTGGTTTTAAATGGAGAAAACATTGTGCATAAAGACAGATGGGTAGAGAAGGGGTGTAAGTTGAGAGAGAAGGCATAAATATGAAAATACATTGTATTGAACACTCAAGAAACTAGTAAAACTTGTAAAATATGTTTGAAACTATAACTCTGCTATCCTTTGATCTATTTATATATCTCTTCGTGATTTGTCATCAAAGCAGTACTTTTGTTACTGTCCTGAAATATATACAATTGTCTACAAAACCCATAGACGCTTCTGAATGGCTGACTAAATAAACAATTTAATGCAAGTCTACCTTTCTGAACCAATGAGTTTAGTTCTAGTTATGACTTACATGAGCGTGGGTGAGGAGCTGCCTAAAGGAACACATGTGCATCTAACCTAGAGGCATCATTAGAAACTCTACTCAGCATGGCTGACCACTCAGGGGAAAAATGAATTACTAGAAACCAATAGACAACTTTCAAGAAGTGTGGTTTGAGAGTGTCCTCTAGATATCAATAGTTTAATGTTAGAGTTTTGTGGACCAGTCTTTGGGAGTCGTGTAACTTTCTGAGCTCTGGAGCCTGGTAAGTTTCATTGACATCCTGAATCTTTTAAATTTTAGGAGACAACTGAGCATTGTGATTTTTATTTATTTCCTGAGATTTATAAGCTCCTTCCTCTCTCAAGAAGCCAATGTCTCAATTCAGACGAAATAATTATACAACAGTAGTTCAGATGTGGTGTAGTATTAGGTATAGAATATCAAAATTGAAATGCCTAATTTCTATAATACAATATGCAAAATTTGCTGTCCATAGTTAGAATCCTAAATGAATGAATAGAAGAGGCCTCATCTATGAAATACATATTCAGAAAAATTAAAGTCAGTAAATAATTACATTTAAAGTATTTATAGACAAAGTAATTTGAAGTTACATATCATTTTTAAACATTTTACAGTATATTGACTAATCCCAGTGAAGATAATGCTTTTCCAGCAACTTTCTTGAATGCATTCTTGACTTCTTTGTTCCTGAGGCTGTAAACAAGAGGGTTCAGCATGGGGATGACCATGGTGTAGAACACAGATGCAATTTTGTCAGTGTCCATGGAATGACTGGAGCTGGGTTGTAAGTACATGAAGATAATTGTGCTGTAGAAGATGGAAACAGTGGTGAGGTGGGAGGCACAGGTGGAGATGGCTTTCTTTCGGCCCTCAGCAGAACGCATCCTCAGGATTGCAACAAAAATAAGTAGGTAAGAGCTAACAATAACTAATAAAGTAAAAGCAACATTAAATGCTGCCAACATGAAAAGCACCATTTCATTTTTATAGATATCAGAGCAAGAAAGAGTGAGTAGTGCAGGAATATCACAGAAAAAGTGATTCACCACATTGGAATGACAGAAGGAGAGATAGAAAGTAAAGGACACATGGATGGAAGATTGCAAGATTCCATTCATGTAAGAACCAGCAACAAGCAGGGCACACGTTGTAGTTGTCATAGAGGTAGAGTAATGCAAGGGTTTGCACACTGCTGCATGACGGTCAAAGGCCATTGAGGCCAGGATGAAACTTTCAATGGTAGCAAAGGCTGCAAAGAAGAACATCTGAGCAGCACATGCATTGTAGGATATGATCTTATCTCCTGTGAGAAACCCTTCTATTACCTTGGGAGTGACAGCTGAAGCATAAACACAGTCCACAAAGGAGAGGTTACTGAGGAAAAAGTACATGGGAGTGTGGAGTCGGGAGTCCAGCAGAATCAACACCAGCATTCCGAGGTTCCCAACCAGGGTGATCAAATAAATGAAAGTGAAGATGACAAATAAAAGGACCTGCAGCTCTGGGGCATCTGTTAATCCCACTAGAATAAATTCAGCCACTTCTGAAATGTTCTGCATCAGTGTTGATTGGGAATTATGACAGGCTCCTAGTATGAAAAGCGAAAATGAAAAATTATTATATTTGGATCTCACCATGAGGTTTTAAGTATGATCAAGTACTCATACTCACATGTCAGCATCCTGTCCAGTGTGAATAAGCCTACAATGAATTATGGGTGGAAAGGTGCTATCTGGAATCATCTGCAAATGGAGTAAATGGAAATTGCCATTTCTTTGCTCCCAGTAGGACTCTCTATTTTAAGTCTATGTCTTATTTCAGGTTTCATGTAAATGATAATACTTATTTATTTCAGTAAGCAAGAAAGGACTTGTTATTTGCATAATTTACAAACATACCCATCTAAAAGGAATATCAAATCTTGCTTTGAAGCATTAACAATGTTGTAAATGCAACGAGTTTATGTTAGCAACAAAGCATATCTATTTCATTTCTCATGTTTGATACTTGTACCAAGTTCAATGCCCAAGTTGTGTCTATGCACTGATTTTGGGTACTGCTCCATGAATATTCAGTTTTGTATCTAATTTGAGAAGGTCTTTCTTTAGATTTTTTTCCTTCAAACTCTGGAGCAGTTGATCACTGCTTGATGTATGGGGCATTTTTCTCTGTGGAGTTTAGAAATACTGCAATCCATGGAAATCTAATGACATAATTCTTGAAGGACAGAATTCAAAAAGAAACAACTTTAACTTCCTTCTTTACATGTAATAAGCCTTAGTTTTCACAGAGGATGGTGTTTTCTATTACCATCACAGAAGTCTGTTATATTTGTGTTTGTGGGAATATAGGGTAAATGCCAATGAAGAACTACTTTTGCTCTCACTACATAATCTGTAACATCAAACATGATATATTTCATGGTGTATCTTGTACCATTTGTATGGTTGATCAGATGACACTTGATTATGCAACTAAGATTATTTATGAGCCTGCCTCTTAACTTGAGAGTGAGTTCCAACTTTGGAATCTTGGGCATATTCATCCTTTTGCATGATACCATTTTATATTCAAGGTATCAGATGGTATAATCTTATCCTATAAATGACCAAGGTGAAAATCATCCATCTTCACAGGATATATCTGCACTTACATTACAAGGAATGTGTAAGTTCTTCCAAGTTATAAAAGATATTAACATTTTTAGATCATGTAAATCATAGCCATTATCTTCCATGCCATTGCGCACCTTTTCTTGGTTTCTTCAGAATGTTCAGTTCATGATATTAATATCTAGAGGTTGATACTTCCAGGAAAAGGGACCCAGTAAGTGATATTTATTAAATTGAGGTTGAAAGTCATACAACCTTCTGAAATTAAAAATGAGCTATAATTAGTGGACTTCTACAATTATAGAACATTAAAAGTATTAAAAAATTACAACATTTCCTCTCTCCCTCTGGAGTGAAACCATTACTCCAAGACCAAAAGGTCCTTACAGTGGAAGCCTGGCTGCTCTTGAGCAGTATAGTAGTCAAAAGAGCAATGGGTCAAAAATGAGATCATTTTTGATAATAATATAAACTGTGTCCCAGGTACTTCCTTTTTCTAGACATTAATTTCACCTTTTTATTTGAATTTATGCAGCAAAAAGTAACTGGTTATTTTATCACCATTTACAATTCAGTATTCCTATACTCAAATATTTTTAATACTTACTTCAGGCTAGGAACAAAACAATAAGAGAAGAAAAGATGGATGTGAAATATGTCATGTCCAGAGAATTGACCTAACATCCATATCCAGAAAAGCATCTTGCTGTTCTGCATTTCCACAGGTGGATCTCTGCTGTGGAATGGACTCTGGTCTTATAATATTGCCAATATCACAGCAGAAACAGCAAGCTGTACATGTATCTCAGGGGCAGCAGTACATGTGAACAGATGTCTCTTGAGACTTATGAACCCACATTGTTTTTTTTAATCATGATCTTGCTAGTGTCCACAGAGGATAGTGTTTGCATTTTGACTAATATCACTTATGAAGACACTGAGGAATTGAAGTGGAGAAGGAATAGAAGAGCCTCCAGATATCAATTACAATTTTTCTATAACCAAGTTGCCCAAAAGCAAACAAGCAAACAAACAATAGCCTTGAAAGGCTCATTAAATTTTCTACTGAGGCAACTTGACCAACTTATAAAAGTGTTCTGATATCATATTTCCTCAAAAGTTAAGAGATAGCCCAAGGACATTCTTTCATTTTAAGTTTTGTAAAAAAGAGATTTATATTTCTTAATGAATTGATACATCATTTAGGTATATGTTTTTCTTCTTCATTTAATAATTTGAAGCATCCCATAGTATTATCCAGGGTATATCCATGAGATTCTCTCTGACATCTCTGTTGAGATTATCATTGTAACTCTACAGACATAGCCTGGGTTCCACATCCAATGACTCTGTCTATTCTGGCCAACAAGACCTGCACTGCAGCTAAACTCTAGACTTCTACCAGGACCAGAACCCACCCTATATGCAACCTCTCATAGGTAAATTCTGCATACCAAACTTCCCACTTCCTTACACAGAGACTAGCCAAGTGTCTTTCCCTGACGTACCTAGTCAAACATTCTCCAAAAGAACATCAGATCATGCCTGAGTTCTACCCACATTGTGTCAAGCATATTGTGGCCTGCTTGTCTGCATCATAAAAGATGTCAAGTCTTCACCAGGACTCTAGATATCCCATAGCCCACAAGAACTTCCTTCACCATGCTCAACTTCCACCAAACCATATCTACCCTCATAATCCAGGCTTGGACAACAAGGAAAGTAATGAAGAAAAACTCAATTCTCTCTGTACACATGAACTCTTCTACAAAAGCTATTTCCAACTTCTAGGCTCAAACTGCTCATGAATCCTATATTTTATCATTTATGTTCTTATCATATCAAACTTAGAGCTAAATAAATAAATCTACAGATCCATATATCATTGCAAATATACCAGCAATATGAAACATCAAGCCAGTACCTTTTCTACAAAATTTATCAGATATGTAGAAATACTTACCAATACAAATGTCCTATAAGAACCCCAAAACACAGAACTTATAGGAAAAATTATAAACTTCCTCAAAGATTTCAAGAGGTTTAAGGAAGATGCAGGATAACAGGTAAATGAAGTTAAGAAGAAAGAACTTAAGGAAAACAATCACCTGAGTAACTAAAGCAAAAAACAGAAGTTTGATCTAAATAAAGAAAACAATCCAAGACTCTAGAATAGAATTCAATCTGAAAATAGATGTGATGATATTTTATTTGTGCTCAAATAAAGCTCACATGGAGATCAGACATAAAAGCCAGCCACTATATTAAACATAGAGGCCAGGCTGTGGTAGCACACACCTTCAGTCCTAGCATTCAGGAGGCAGAGATTCATCTGGATCTCTGTGAGCTCAAGGCCACACTGAGAAAATAGCCAGGTGTGGTGACTCATGTCTTTAATCCCAATGCTAGTTATGTATAGAGGTCTGGGAGGTTGTACACACAGACAGGAAGTGATAGAGCTGGGCAGGAAGAGCAAGTAATGTAGCTGGTCAGAGAGAGGAAATCAGATAGCAGGACACAGATCGGTATATAGGCATGAGTATAGAGGAATTAGTTTTCTCTTGGGTGGAGAATATTTAGCAGGAAGAATGTGGCTGGCTTCTTTCTGCTCCTTTGGTCTTTCAGCTTTCACCCCAACCTCTGGCTCTGGATTTTTTTTATATATAAGACCATTTAGCGGTTTGTCTTACATCTGGTGCCCCAACATTTGTGGCACGGGTTCATGAAAAAGCCACTTGCCTGTGGCCTTACAGGTCCTGTCTCAATCCTGAGCTGCATGTGGCCAAAGTCTCTGCCCAACTTGGGCCAGAGTCCCTAATCAGCTGGATCCAGATGACTGGATCTTTTACTTCTCTCCTGACGGGTTGTGGGCTCTCTCTGGATACCCATCTTGGACTGCAACCATACTAGGTAGCTAGCTCCCTTGAAACACCCTTGGACTTCTACTGTTCTATGCAGCCAGCAGACTTCTTGAGTCAATTAAGATATCTTATAGGCTGAAATTACTAAAAGAGAAATTTTTTCCAACATCAAAAAATGGGAAACTTTTTTACAATGGAGGGATTTTTTTTCTATTTGATAATACATTAGGTAGTCTGAAAATGGAACAATTAAATGAGAGGATAATTAAAGTTTATGGGATTTACATAATATCAATTATGAATAATACTTGTTTCGTCATTTTTGTTTTATCATTAAAAGGTTGGTTAATTTGAGTGTCAAGATAAAAGTTTAAGAAAATCTCATTAAAACAGATCATAGAGATATTCAGACCGAGAGCAGAATTTAAAAGTGAACCTATCTTAGCACTGAACTATATGGTTACAGAGAAACAGCCAAAGGTTCTCAAACAGCCAACCTTAATCTATCCGGTAACCTTACAAGAACTGCCAAATTTTCAAGTCTATGTATGAGCTGATTTTACTCCTGGACAAATGTTAGATTTGATGAGATTCAAGGAGGCTATAGTCTCATATGGTATGCATTCTCCTTTTGTAAAGCAGATGTTAAACTTGTGGTCACCTTGTAACAGAGTTATCCCTCAAAGGTGGAAAGATTTGGATACAGCTGTCCTAAAGGCTGGTCCACAGTTATAATTGAGATCCATTCCTCCAAAGGTGCTGATCTTGCCTTTAACAGCCTAATGATTTTTCTGCATTGTGCATTATCATTTTCAAAAGCCAGAGATTCAATTATTGTCTGTCTAGCTTCTATCATTCTATCATTCTACTTATTGCTGAAGATAGCCTTTGTAAGAAAATCCAAGAAGTTTTCTTTTGAGCCCTGTATAACTTTTGTAAATGACTCAATTTTCTTTCCTACTTCTTCAAATCTGTCCCAATCATTCAAGGCTGCCATTAGGCACAGAACTTAGTTTTTGTCATCATATAAAGATTGTCTTTGTATATCAACACAATCACCTTCTCCAAGAAGTTGATCTTGGAAAATTTCCATACCTCTAGCCCTACATCATTGTTCTATAAGTTTTAGCCTCCTCTTTCCTCCATTTACTCCACTGTAATTGTGGTCCAACCTCTAGCACCACTGTAACTAATTCTTTCCAGTCCTGAGGGATAGTTCTATTACAAGTTGACCATGAGTTTAACATCTGCTTTACAAATGGAGAATGCATGCCACATGATACTATAGCTTCATTAAATCTCCTTAAATCTAACATTTCCACTGGAGTCCAGTACCTCATACACACCCTTGAGCATTTGGCAGTTATCTTAAGGTTACCAGGTAGATTAAAGTTTGCTTTCTGATAACTTGAGGCTGTTTCTCTGTAACCATATAATTCAATCCTGAGATAGGTTCACTTTTGAATTCTTTTGTCTTGGTCTGAATTTCTTTATAATTCATTTTAACAGGTTTTTCTAAATTTTTAAGTTGGCATTCCAATTGACATGAGAGGTCGAGGAATAGGAAAAGCCAGAAGTTAACCTCATCTCACCAACTCTGCAGCTTCCAAAAAGAGTTACATCCTGTTTACCCACACCTACATGCCTTTCTGTTCTGCTCTCTCATTTGCTCTCTCAGCCCTGCTACATCACTTCCTCTCCCTGCCCAGCTCTGTCACTTCCTGTCTCTCTGTACAGACTCCAGACCTCTATGATCAGTGAAGGAATTAAAGGTGTGTATCACCTTGCCTAGCTCTGTTCCCAATGTGGCATTGAACTCACAAAGATCTAGACAGAACCCTGGCTCCCAAATGATAGGATTAATGGTGTGTACTCCCACTGCCTGACTTCTATATAGTGGCTGGCTTTTTCCTCTGATTTCCAGGCAAGATTTATTGGGGGACACAGTATATTGGGGTCATAATAAATCACCACATAGGTGTTCCATATCAGAAATGTAGGGCTAAATTCCATCTGCCGGGATTTACAACAGTACAATCTGTTCTAAACTAAACTGCATAATATCCATTATAACTCATCAGGCAGTGGAGAATGACCAGTGGACATTTTCTTGTCTATTTCCTGGTAGAGGTCTTTTCATAGGATGGGAATAATTATCTTTATCATCTTGGTTTGTTTACTTCTTGTTCTTTTTTTTTTAGGTTTCAGAACAGTACAGCTAGCTGTAGAATATGAAGTGGACTATGGACTGGGAAATGAGTTGTAGTTGTAGGTAGTGAACAAGTGCACTGCTTACACTTCAGTGTACTAAGAGAAGAGAGGTCACCATGGAGTGTACTTAGAGATATTACTTCTCCAAGCATATATAATATGCAGCGTTTTACTCTTTTTGCCATCCACTAGAGATCCAGTCTGATGATTAAACATTCAAGCATGTTTTTACTTTCTCATACACAATACTCATTTATTTGTTTTCTTATGCAGTGATCCACTAATACAGTTCTTATTTATTTAATTACTTAGTTATTTAATAATTTTAATTCATTGGATAATCATTTGGTGATTTTGATGAAAAACTAAGCCTGGTGGTGGGTAACAGTACTGACATAGGAAATGGGGCAAAAATTCAAAATTAAACATTGCACTGCCATAGAACATTTTACGTTACTAAAAATTCCAACTTGTCTATGGTTTGATTTGCTTTATTAAATTAATCTGGATAACCAACAATATTATATCAATTCCATGAGAATTTTTGATAAGATCTCTGCTTACTATTTATTTTGAGTTCAGAGACTTTTAAAAATCGAATTTAAAGTTAGTAGAATGGGGAGAATTTGAGTTCATTTTCAACTTTATTATATCTTTTTCAAAAAAGTAATGCAGGCATATGTTCTAGTCTTATGAATTCATTAGTAATATTTATTTAAAATTAAAAAGTATATTTAATAGGAGATGTGTCTGTGAACACAGATGTTGGCATTATTAAACATATGTCCAAGATTTAGTAACGAGTAGTCATGCATCAAATTTTTGGTGAATTCCTATTTCCCTAACTATATGTTACATTTCTACAATTCAAGGACAAAGTAAACTTTGATTACATGCTACACTTTATGACACTCAGTTTAAGAAAGTTTAAGGCCAAGAGCCAAGAAAATATGGATTATTATGAAGCATACCATACATTAATGTATGCTGTCATAAATATAGAGAGTATGATTGATTATCTTGAATGAGGTTCTGTGTTTGGATAATCTTTTAATGTGACACTAAAAGCACTAATGTCTGAGAATGGTTTCTTTAAGTCCATAAAAGAATCAGGGAGTCATTTTGAATTCTAGGTATTTAAAAAAAAAACAGCTCTGGTACCAACAAATGTCAGTGTGATAGCCTGTAATATTTACCATTATAGTCTTGATCTCAAACTAAATGCAAGACATCCAATGATTCTTCTAACTTAGTTTATCCCAAAAGCATGAGAAGATGTCTTATGGATGAAATATATGCTCTGAGATATTAAAGACAAAATTAATTACAATGAAAATATCCCAAAAGAGAGAGTTTTGAATCGAGTTTTAGGGAGTTTGCAAAGAGTTTATAATTATCTGTCCAAGACTTGTGAAGAGGTTGCTTTGCCAAAAACATTATTCAATGCAGCTGTGACCTCTTTATTTCTCAGACTGTAGACAAGAGGATTCAGCATGAGGATGACCGTAGTGTAGAACACAGATTTCACCGTATCAGTGTCCATAGAATGACTGGAGCTGGGCTGTACGTACATGAAGATGAAGGTCCCAAAGGAAAATGGAAACAGTGGTGGGGTGGTATACACAGGCAGAGAAAGCTTTCTTTAGGGCCTCAGCTGAGTGCATCCTCAAGATGGCCACTGAAATAAGTAGATAAGTGTTCAAGATAACTAAGATACTGAAAACAACATCTAATGATACTAATGTAAAGAGAACTATCTCATGTTTATACTTAGCAGAACAAGAAATAGCTAGCAATTTGGAATGTCACAGAAAAAATGATTAAATACATTTGAATGACAAATGGGTAGGTGGAAAGTGAAGGCAATGTGGATGGAGTATTGCAAGAGTGCAAAAATGTAGGAAACAGATACAATTAGGGCACATGTGATACTTGTCATGGTGGTAGTGTAATACAGGGGATTACACACTGCTGCATGACAGTCATGGGCCACTGAGACCAGGATCAAATTTTCAGTGACAGCAAAGGCTACAAAAAAAGAATGTCTGGGCACCACATGCATTGTAGGATATGGTCTTATTTCTTGTGAGAAACCCTTCCACTACCTTGGGAGTGACTGCTGAGGCATAAACACAGTCCACCAGGGAGAGGTTACTGAGGAAAAAGTACATGGGAGTGTGGAGTTAGGGGTACATCAGAATCAGCACGATCATCCCAAAATTTCTTACCAATATGACCAAATAAATGAGAGTGAAAATGATAAATAAAGGGATCTGCAGTTCTGGAACATCTGTTAATCCCATAAGAAAAAAAACCTCACTTGTCTCTGAAATATTGGGAATCATGACAGGTACCTAGGAGAAGATTAGGAAATGAGAAGTTATGCTAGTTGAACACTTCCATGAGATCTGAACCATGGATACAGTCTCTTATTCATGTGTCAGTGCCTTGTTTACTGAGAAAGAACATCACCTGAATTCAGCATAGGAGAATGATGAGTAAGACATAGATGAACATTAGAACTTCATTGCTGAATGAATACAACTGGAAAATTCTGAGAAAGTTACAACTCTGGGACTCATTTCAGCTTTCTTGGTTTATGATATTCTTTATTATAGTAATGTGTTTAGTTCTATTTTATACTACTTGAAGCAGCTGGTAAACAAACTTGCTTAAAATGTCCACTGAATGCTTAATCAGCAAAAGCTTAAGTGTAGGTACAGGCAGTCACACTTCAGTATATGATGCAGGCAAAACCTGTTCAGTTCATTTTCCATATGTAATAAATCCCTCTTAGCAGATTTTTGTGATTTCTATCCCTTTTTGATATTGCTGTCATTGGTGTCAAACTCGTGGACTTCTCATATTAATCAAATGCTATATCACCGAGCTATGGCACCAGCTTTCCTTTTTCTTACTACCTGTAACTTGACCATGATTTGGTCTTTTCCCTAGAGACCCACTTTTTTCTCTATGAAGTCTGTTCACTAGACTCTTCCCTTTCACACTGGTGAGCTGAAATGTAGAATCTCTTTACCATACTCTTACTAATGATACCTTGTTGTACCTCAAAAACTAAAAGGGGAATTTTCAAAGAGCTGTAGTAAACCTTCAGCTGTTTTTACTTCATGAAATCTTCAATTTCCACATAGGCTACTATTTTATGTATGGGGGTTGTGAGAATAGGGGAAGAAAAAATAGTTACATTTTTACTTTCCTCAGTTTTTGTTCCATCAGCCAGGCTGTGTTAAGTGTATATTCTTAAACTCACCTATATGCTGGCCAGGATGACCTCTCATGATGTTGCTCTGGCTACATTAGGAATAGGATCATTCACCCTTAGAGAACTTCATGTTTTAAAATCTTGAGTATAGAATCTTGAGAATTTTTAAGTTTTCTGAAATAGGCTACCTTCACATTCAGTGTAAGAGATGATATAACCCTTCTCTTAAACAATAGCAAGGTTAAAATCATTCCTACCTTATTAGACTATATATATATGGTCATAAATAAGAATGTTTTTTCAAAAGTATAGAAAATGCTGATATTTCTAAATCAGTTCATTGGATCCATTTCTGTCTAGATAATATTTCATCTCTTCATGTCTACTGACTAACATTAAATTTATGGTTTAGTTTAACCTATTCATGAAGAAAGCCTAACAGTTAACATATCAAATGGATATAGAAATTGCTATGTTCTAGAATCTTGACAAGTTCTCATTTCTCTGTACTAGTCTCCATTCACATTCAATGTGAGAGATGATGCACCCCTTCTCTTAAATAATAGCCAAGGTTAAAATTCAAAGATGGAACAATAATTTCCATATTTCTAATTCTATAAAACATTCAAAACACAAGAAAATTTGGAATACCACCAATTTCTTTTTAACAACATTCACTCTAGGACCTGATGGTCATGAACATGGAACATGGAGGCTGTCAAGCTACCCACAGAGCAGGGTTAGCAGTACCAAGGATGATAAGATGGGTGGAATACTTGTCTGTATGTAGTACACCTATTTCCCAGTCTTGTCATTCTTTTTTACATTTTTGGTGTCATTTGAAAAATGAAAATGACGAGGCATTCCATCTTCTTTCATGTTTCTGATAAACTGTGGTGGCACAATGTTGTGATACTTCTGTCCTAGGAAGAGACAAGCAGTGGTACAAAGGTGGGACATGGATCACTTCATGTCAAGACAGTTCATCCAATGTACATAACCAGGAAAGACTGTTCTTCCACACATGTGGAACTCTGCTGTGGTATGTAACAGGGACTTGTTCTCCTGCAAATATTAAGTCAGAGAGAGCAAGCTTATCACATATTTCAGGGGACACATTGACATAATGGAAAATGTGTGTATTTTTTTTCTTGTAATAACATACTGGTCCTTCATCCCAAACTTTTGTAGTTTCTTTCATTGTCTGAGACTGCTTATGAGGACATAGGAGAATAAAACTCAGATGAGAGAACCTCTGATTATTAAATCTTCAGTTACTCTACTGCGTCATACAGGAAAGAAAAAATAAAGGAAAAGAAAAAGAAATCTCACTAATACCTCAAGTTAAAGCAACTTAAGTCCTCACACAATGTTTCCTTTGTCCAAAAGGATGTGAGATGATCTCAGGGCATTGTTTACTACTAGTAATAACAAAACTATTTACCTTACCACAGCATCCTTAATATAATTTCCCCTTTACTCTTTCTTTTAAAATATATTTTAAATTATTTATTTTATTTTCTGCATTTGAGTGTTTGCCTGCACATACATCTGGCATTGCTTTTGTGTTTGTTGCCCTTGCAGCCAGAGTAACATTGTGAATTCCTTTAAACCAGAGTTATAAAGAGTTGTGAGCTGTCATGTAGGTGCTGGAACCCAAACCCTGGTTCTCTTCAAGGTAGTAGGTGCTCTTAATCCCGGGCCATCTCCTGTTCTCCTCTCTTATGTCATTAAAAATTATCTGCACATAGTGTTTGCACCAATTTGCAGGGTACAATGTGATATTCTGATACACGTGTGCATTTTCTATTGCCAAATAAGGGGAAAATAAAGGTTTCTATGCATTTCTAGCACTATCTTGTAAACATTAAATACTAGAAACTCTGGTGACAAAATTCATTATAACTAACAAATTCTGAAAAGTTGCAAGATAAAATAATGAACACAAGCTCAACTGTCTTTCTCTTTATTAACAAATTATAATTCACATAGGAAATTAAGTAAATAACACAAGTACAATAAAATACATTGAATAAACTTAACTGAAGAAGTGAAGGACATACAAGTAGTGTAGACCAAAACATGGCTAAAATAAAAAAAACAGGAAAATTGGAACACATCCATGGTATATACAGTTTGAGTTCAATGATACCAAGAATCATGATACAACTAGAAGATGGAAACACAAGCTTCTCAGACTGCTATCTGAAAGATTAAGAATCTGGGTTTCTTTTTCGTTCTACTTATTCTGTATCTTATTTCAGAAAGGTAAAGTTGAATTATTACTTATTAGTCAACTATAATTTGCAATAGCAATTGTTATATAAATTACAAATAAGAAATGGAAACTGCTGCTGAGGGAACAACTTTTCTTCTGTGACAAATCCCCAAATAGATTATCCAATCTGCAGTGGGATAATGCTTTTGTACACTGGTTTAATAAAACACTGACTGGCCAGTAACCAGGCAGGAAATATAGGTGGGATAAGCAGACAAGGTGAATTCTGGGAAGAAGAAGGCTGAGTCAGTAGACACTAGCCTACCATCCAGGAAGCAGCATGTAATGGCACACAGGTAAAGCCACGGAACATGTGACAAAATATAGATTAACAGAAATGGGCTGAGTTTAAGTGTGAGAGTTAGTTAGTAGTAAGCTGAGCTAATGGCCAGCACTTGTAATTAATATAAACTTCTGAGTGATTTTTTTATAAAAGGCTGTGAGACTGCAAGTGAGAGATTTGTCCTGAGTACAGGTGAGGCAGGACACAGAAAATCTACAGGCTACACCAATGCCAAGTGGTCAGGCCTAGGTGTCTATATATTTATATTTACATACAAGTATTATGTTTACATTTTTAAATATACACTATATATTATGCATAATTTATATTTATGCAATCTGGGTCAACCTTAAATTATATATATGTATATATGTATATATATACATTTGTACATACACACATATGTATATTTGTAAACGTATACATATATGCACTACTAAATGGACTCAATAGTATATGCATATATATGTGTATGTATTATATACATATTTGCATTAAATTAAAGAAGACAAAGTCATGAATTTATGAGGGATCAGGGGCAAGGAAGAAGTTAAAGGGAAAGATGGAGGGATGGAAATGATAAAAAGACATTACTGATGCATGACATTCTCAAATAAATAATGAAAATTGAAATATACTCATATTTTTAAAAGACACGAACTAGCCATTTGAAAAAAAGGAAGAAATGGGGCATACCCAGGTAGGCTACATTGCTCTCCCTTCATTCTCTTACACTCCAGGCCTTCGAGTCTGGGGGCTGTTTGCCAGGGAGTGCCTCCTTCCTTCAGTCTTTTTCCATGCCTTTGAAACTCACTTGATCCCAGCACCATTTCCTTCCAGAGAAACTTTAGCCACATATGTGTTTCTGTTCTTCTCCCTTCTTCTTCTTCCATTTTAGTTGTTTAAGCAACATTCAGTCTCCAAGCCTTGGACATATCTTATATGTGTTGTGCAGGCTGATGAGTCTCTTTGGCCCAGATCACCTGCATTATATCCAAACTCCAGGCCTAGCACTCACTATATATCTGTATGGCTACAAACATTGATGAGTCCCTGGAACCTCAGCTGCTCATACAATCACCAACTCTCAAGTCTTATCAAGGCCACAAAGCCCAAGGCAACCTAGAACCTAGCAAAAGAAGTAGAACCTAGCCAGCAAAAGAAGTCATTGACATGCTTAGAAGTCATTATAAAAACAAAGACAATATGTAACTCCAAAACTGTATATCTTCCCTAAAATGCAATGTTAGTAAGAATTGTCTTCCAGGGAAAATGACCTGGATAAACATCAACAACACAGAACATGAAAGAATAATTCTAAACTTACCAAAGGATTAAAGGTGATTGGAGAAGATGTACACAGGAGCTTTGTGGTTTTTATTTCCTGAGATTTATAAGCTCCTTCCTCTCTCAAGAAGCCAATGTCTCAATCAGAAGAAATAATTATACATCAGTAGTTAAGATGTGGGAAAATTGAAATGCCTAATTTCTATAATAAAATATGCAAAATTTGCTGTCTATAGTTAGAATGCAAAAAGAATGAATAGAAGAGGCCTCATCTATAAAATATATATTCAGAAAAATTAAAGTCAGTAAATAATTAAATTTACAGTATTTATAGACAAAGTAACTTGAATTTACATATCATTTTCAAACATTTTACAGTAAATTGACTAATCCCAGTGAAGATAATGCTTTTCCAGCAACTTTCTTGAATGCATTCTTGACTTCATTGTTCCTGAGGCTGTAACAAGAGGGTTCAGCATGGGAATGACCATGGTGTAGAACACAGAGGCAATTTTGTCAGTGTCCAAGGAAAGACTGGCGCTGGGTTGTAAGTACATGAAAATAATTGTGCCATAGAAGATGGAAACAGTGGTGAGGTGGGAGGTACAGGTGGAAATGGCCTTCTTTCGGCCCTCAACAGAACGCATCCTCAGGATTGCAACAAAGATAAGTAGGTAAGAGGTAGTGATAACCAATATAGCAAAACCAATATTAAATGCTGCCAACACGAAAAGCACCATTTCATTTTTATAGATATCAGAGCAAGAAAGAGTGAGTATTGCAGGAATATCACAGAAAAAGTGATTCACCACATTGGAATGACAGAAGGAGAGGTGGAAAGCAAGGTACACATGAGTGGAAGCCTGCAAGATTCCGTTCATGTAAGAACCAGCAAGAAGCAGGGCACATGTTGTAGTTGTCATAGTGGTAGAGTAATGCAAGGGTTTACACACTGCTGCATGACGGTCAAAGGCCATTGAGGCCAGGATGTAACTTTCAATGATAGCAAAGGATGCAAAGAAGAACATCTGAGCAGCACATGCATTGTAGGATATGATCTTATCTCCTGTGAGAAACCCTTCTATTACCTTGGGAGTGACAGTTGAAGCATAAGCAGAGTCCACAAAGGAGAGGTTACTGAGGAAAAAGTACATGGGAGTGTGGAGTCGGGAGTCCAGCAGAATCAACACAATCATCCCAAGGTTCCAAACCAGGGTGATCAAATAAATGGAAGTGAAGATGAAAAATAACGGGACCTGCAGCTCTGGGGCATCTGTTAATCCCACTAGAATGAATTCATCCACTTCTGAAATATTATGCATCATGTTATTTGGGAATTATGACAGGCTCCTAGTATGAAAAAAGGAAATAAAAAATTATTATATTTGGACCTCAACACAAGGTTTAAGTATAATCAAGTTCTCTTACTCACATGTCAGCATCCTGTTCAGTGTGAAGGAGCCTACTCTGAATTATAGGTGGAAAGGTGTTATCTGGAATCATCTGCAAATGGAGTAAATGGAAATTGCCATTTCTTTGCTCCCAATAGGACTCTCTATTATAAGTCTATGTCTTATTTCAGGTTTCATGTAAATGATAATACTTATTTATTTCAGTAAGCAAGAAAGAACTTGTTATTTGCATAATTTACAAACATACCTGTCTAAAAGGAATATCAAAGTCTGGCTTTGAAGCATTAACCATGTAGTAAACTGCAGCTAGTTTATGTTAGCAACAAAGCATATTTAATTCATTTTTCATGTTTGATACTTATACCAAGTTCAATGTCCTACCTGTGTTTGTGCACTGATTTTTGGGTACTGCTACATGGATACTCAGTTTTATATCTAATTTGAGAAGGTCTTTCTTTAGATTTTTTTCCTTTGAATTCTGGGGCAGTTGATCACTGCTTGATGTATGGGGCATTTTTCTTGGGGGAGTTTAGAAATACAGCAGTCCATGGAAATCTAAGGACATAATTCTTGAAGGACATAATTCAAAAAGAAACAACTTTAACTTCTTTCTTTACATGTAATAGGCCTTAGTTTTCCCGGAACATGATGTTTTCTATTTCCATCACAGAAATCTGTTATATTTATGTTTGTGGGACCATAGGGTAAATGCCAATGAAGAGCTACTTTTGCTCTCACTACATAATCTGTAACCTCAAACATGATATATTTCATGGTGTATCTTGTACCATTTGCATGGTGTATCAGATGACCCTTGGTTATGCAACTATGGTTACATATAAGCCTGCCTCTCAACCTGAGAGTGACTTCCAACTTTGGAATCTTGGGCATATTCATCCTTTTGCATGATATCATTTTATATTCAAGGAACCAGATGGTATAATCATATTCTATAAATCACCAAGGTGAAAATCATCCATCTTCACAGGATATATCTGTACTTACATTAAAAGGAATGTGTAAGTTCTTACAAGTTATAAAAGATATTAACATTTTTAAATCATAGCGATTACCTTCCATGCCCTTGCTCACCTTTTCTTGGTTTCTTCAGAATGTTCAGTTCATGATATTAATGTCTAGTCGTTGATACTTCCAGGAAAAGGGACCCAGTGAGTGATATTTATTAAACTGAAGTTGAAAGTCATACAACCTTCAGAAAGTAAAAATGAGCTATAATTGGTGGACTTCTAATCCTGTAGAACATTATAAATATTAGAAAATTACAACATGTTCTCTCTCCCTCTGGAGTGAAACCATTACTCCAAGATCAAAAGGTCCTTAGAATGAAAGCCTGGCTGCTCAGTCAAAAGAGCAGTGGATCAAAAATGAGAACATTATTGATAATAATATAAACTGTGTCCCAGGTGCTTCCTTTTTCTAGACATTAATTTCACCTTTTTGTTTGAATTTATGCAACAAAAAGTGACTGGTTATTTTATCACCATTTACAATTCAGTATGCCTATACTCAAATATTTTTAATACTTACTTCAGTCTATGAACAGAACAATAAGAGTAAAAAGGATGGATGTGAAATATGTCAGAGTCCAGAGGATTGACCTAACATCCATATCCAGAAAAGCATCCTTCTGTTCTCCCTTTCTAAAGGTGGATCTCTACTGTGTAATGGACTCTGGTCTTATAGTATTGCCAATATCATGGCAGAAACAGCAAGCTGTACATGTATCTCAGGGGCAGCAGTACATGAGAACAGATGTCTCTTGAGACTTATGAACCCACATTGGTTTTTTATCATGATCTTGCTAGTGACAATAGAGGATAGTGTTTGCATTTTGACTAATATCACTTATGAAGACATTGGGGAATTGAAGTGTAGAAGGAATAGAAGAGCCTCCAGATATCAATTACAACTTTTCTATAACCAAGTTGCCCAAAAGCAAGCAAGCAAACAAACAAAAGCCTTGAAAGACTCATTAAATTTTCTACTGAGGCAACTTGACCAACTTATAAAAGTGTTCTGATATTATATTTTCTCAAATTTAAGAGATAGCCCAAGGACATTCTTTCATTTTAAGCTTTGTAAAGAAGAGATTTATATTTCTTAATGAATTGATACATCATTTAGGTATATGTTTTTCTTCTTCTTCATTTAATAATTTGAAGCATCCCATAGTATTATCCAGGGTACATCCATGAAATTCTCTCTGACATCTCTGTTGGGATTATCATTGTAACTCTACAGACATAGCCTGGGTTCCACATCCAATGACTCTGTCTATTCTGGGCAATGAGACCTGCACTGCAGCTAAACTCTAGACTTCTACCAGGACCAGAACCCACCCTATATGCAACCTCTCATGGTAAATTCTGCATACCGAACTTCTCACTTTCTTACACAGAGACTAGCTAAGTGACTTTCCCTGATGTACCTAGTCAAACATTCTCCAAAAGAACATCAGATCAAGCCTGAATTCTACCCACATCATCTCTAGCGTACTGTGGCTTGCTTGCCTGCATCATAAAAGATGTCAAGTCTTCACCAGGACTCTAGATATCCCATAGCCCACAAGAACTTCCTTCACCATGCTCAACTTCCACCAAACCATATCTACCCTCATATTCCAGGCTTGGACAATAAGGAAAATATTGAAGGCAATATCAATGCCCTCTGTAGAACTCATTCTACCCAAGTTATTTCCAACTTCTAGGCTCAAACTGCTCAAGAATCCTAGATTCTGCTCTTTTATGTCTTACCATACCAGACTTAGAGCTAAATAAACAAATCCACATGTCCATATATCATTGCAAATATACCAACAATATGAAACATCAAGCCAGTACCTTTTCTACAAAATCTATCAGATCTGTAGAAATATTTACCAATGGAAATTTCCTATAAGAACCCCAAGACATAGAACTTACAAGAAAAATCATAAACTTCCTCAAAGAATTTGGGAGGTTTAAAGATGATGCAGAGTAACAGGTAAATGAAGTTAAGAAGAAAGAACTTAAGGAGAACAGTCACCTGAGTAATAAAAGCAAAAAAACTGAATGTTGATATAAATAAAGAAGACAATCCAAGACTCTAGAATAGAATTTAATCTGAAAATAGATTTGATGATATTTTAATTGTGCTCTAATTAATAAAGCTTGCATACTACTCAGCAGATAAAAACAATGATATCATGAGGTTTGCAGGCAAATGGATGGATCTAGAAAAAATCCTCCTGAGTGAGGTAACCCAGACTCAGAAAGACAAACATAGTATGTACCCACTCATAGGAGGATACTAGTTGTGGAACAAGGATGACTGGACGGCTACTCACAACACCAGGGAGGCTACCTGGAAAACAGGACCCCAAGAAAGACATGGGGATCGCCGAATGACAGAGAAATGGATGAGATCTACATGAACAGTCTGGACGTGAGTGGGGGTAATGAGGGGCAAGGGGCGAGGGAAAGAGAATTTGGGGGAGCGGGAGATCCCAACTGGATCAAGAACAGAGAGGGAACACAAGGAATGTTCATGGTAAATGAAGACCACATGAGAATAGGAAGAAGCAAAGTGCTGGAGAGGCCCACAGAAATCCACAAAGATGCCCCCACAATAGACTGCTGGCAATAGTCAAGAAATAGCCTGAACTGACCTACCCTGGTGATAGGATGGCCAAACACCCTAATTGTCGTGCTAGAAACCTCATCCAATAACTGAGGGAACTGGATGCAGATATCCACGGTCAGGCCCTGGGTGGAGCTCCGGGAGCCCAATTGGCAAGAAGGAGGAGGGTTTATGTGACCAAGAGTTGTTGGGACCAGGGATGGATGGAATACAGGGACAAGCGGCCAAACGAATGGAAACACATGAACTGTGAACCAATGGCTGAGGGGCCCCCAACTGGATCAGGCCCTCTGAATGGGTGAGACAGTTGATTGGCTTGATCTGTTTGGGAGGCATCCAGGCAGTTGGACCGGGTCCTGTGCTCAGTGCATGAATTGGCTGTTTGAAACCTGGGGCTTAGCAGAGACACTTGGCTCAGCCTGGGAGGAGGGGACTAGACCTGCCTGGACTGAGTCCACCAGGTTGATGTCAATCCTCAGGGGAGTCTTTGCCCTGGAGGAGATGGAAAA
>CABHPP010127207.1:0-35710 GCA_902168425.1 Peromyscus attwateri
AATTGGAGGGAGGTAGAGAGGGAAAGGGGGAGGGGGAACTATAGTTGGTATGTAAAATGAAAAAAATTTTAAAATAAAATTATATAAATAAATAAATAATTTATGGTGGGGGCTGGAGAGATGGCTCAGAGGTTAAGAGCACGGACTGCTCTTCTAGAGGTCCTGAGTTCAATTCCCAGCAACCACATGGTGGCTCACAGCCATCTGTAACGAGATCTGGTGCCCTCTTCTGGCCTGCAGTCATATATGCTGTATACATAATAAATAAATAAATCTTTAAAAAAATAATTTATGGCACCTTTATTCAGTATAATACATTACTCAAAAGCATCAATAAACCAAATGCCTATCAAGAGATAAACTGAGATACAAATTCTTATGGAACATTAAAATAAAATTAAAATTACCTACATAGCTTTTACTGCTATGACAAATATCTGAGAAGAACAATTGAAGTGAGGAAAGACTTATTTCCCTCACCATTTAAGAGGCTTCAGGCTGTTATTGGATGGCTCCATTGTTCTTAGGCCCATGGTAAGGTAGGAACATCACGGGAACATTGGCATGATGGATAAAGTTGCTGGTCAATGACAACCACAAAGCAGAGAAGACAAGAATAATGTGAATAAAGACAAGTCTCTAAAAGCACATCCTAGTGACCCACTTCCTCCAATTAGGTACCAGCTCCCTAAAACCCATCAAACCATGAAGGCATCTATGGATCACCCCACTGATGAAGTCAGTGCCCTCCTGAGCCAGGAACCCTGAAATGCACAATAGGTGGTGTGGGAGCCCACAAGTGACTCAGTTTCCCAGCTTGAATGTGAAGCCTATTTTGAGCCATTAGAGTTCAGGCTTGCTTGCTCCAGAGCGGCGACAAAGTCCTGATTAGCCTGTACAGTCGTCCTGAAAGGCGGTGAGAAAGTGCTGATTAGCCCATGGGAAGGAACATACTATCTAGCTAGATACAGGCTGCTGATGCCAGCTGGAGGTACATTGAGATAGAAAATGAAACTGCCTGCTCCTTGACGCAAGGACAGGACAGATAGTGGTTGAATATCTACGCTGTGCATTGTTCTACTTCTGTCCTTCAAAACTATATATAAGCTGGCTGGGAAATAAACTCGGGGCTGTCCAGCATTGACTGACAGTCCTCTCAACTCTTTTCTGTGTTCTTCATTGTCTCTACAACCCACACGCCTCCACCCAGATACCAGCCGACTGTTGGCTGGCTCCAACAAGCTGAGAACCAAGCAGTCCACATATGACCTCTGATGGGGGACATTTCATAAACAAACTGTAACAGATACAGAACTAATCACAAATTAGATCTAAGACATACACAACAGACTCAACATCCTACTCGACAAGTACTTGCTCAGCCATGTTCATTGCTGCTCTATTCACAATAGCTAGGGAATGGAAAAAAAACTAAATGTCCTTCAACTAAAGAATGGATAATGGAAAATGTGATACATATGTACTATGAAATAATATTCAGCTGCAAAGAAAAGTGAAATCATGAAATTTACAGGTAAACAGATGGAAAGGGAAAAGATCATATTGATTGAGATAATGCAGACGCAGAAAGACAAACATTTGATGTTTCCTCTTATTGGTGGTTCCTAGCTCTAAATCTTCAAATGTGATTATGTAACCTGGAATGACCAAAGAAACCAGGAAAGTAAAAGAAGAACATGGTGGGGGCAGCTCTAGAGAAGGGAATAACAGGATACAGGTAATAGAAAGTAGGAAATAAGAAAAGGAGGGGGCTTTCACAGTGGAGGGAAGGGTGTGAGTTCAATGTAGTACACACACACATACACACACACACACACACACACACACACACACACACACCCCACAGTATAAGTGAAGTTAAAGCACCTGACTGAAATACTGCTCTCAAGAACCATAGACTAGTTATTTAAAGCACCAGTATCACGAGTTCAAAACTCTCTTTTGAGCCATTGGCCAGAGGAGTCCAAGAGACTCCCCAAACAATATAGGCTATTGCTGTTGTCCTTGGGAGTGTCCAAGAGGTTGAAGGTAAGTCCTATTGCTAAAGACAACATGCACTTCTGGCACAGGCCTCAGAGGATCTGAGCTGGACCTAACACAAGGGCACTCAAGTTCATAAAAGAAACACTACTACAACAAAAATCACATATTGACGCTAATATAGTGGTGAGACAAAAACCAAACAGAGAAATGCTGGAGCTAAATAATGTCATAAATCAAACAGAACTAACAGACATCTACAGAACATTCCACCCAAACACTAAAGAACATAATTCCTTCTTGGCAGCCCATTGAACATTCTCCAAAATTGACTATGTGTTAGGACATAGAGCAAGTCTCAATAAACATTAAAAAAGAAAAAAAGAGAAAAAAAGCCTACTACAGTAGAAGCTTCTTAAAATATATACATATGTCAAAGAAATCTATATCACTAAGTAACAGATGAGATAAAGCCAAAACTAGACATCTATAGGTACCCAATGAAACCCCAGTGCCAGGAATGGCATACATCTAACTGAGCTGTTGGCTGAAGGGGCCCCTTGAAAATCCCCCCAAAATCCAGGCTATTGTCAAAGCTATTGGTTGCTCTCTAGAAACTGATGGTAAGGTGTAGCATGAATCTTAAAATGTCTTATTAATAAAATCAAACCTGAGGCCAGTTATTGGGGTGAACACTGGAAGATCAGAGAAGCAGAACAAGCCACAGCTAACCTCACCTGGCCAACTTCTCAGCTGATCTTGTTTCCGCAGACTGGAAGCCTCTGTGTCCTCATATCTGAATGGCTCTCAGTTGAACTACTGCTAAAAGCCTAAAAGCCTAACCAGGCCAAAAGCTTCTAGTTTCTGGTCTTCATGCCTTATATATCTTTCTGCTTTCTGCCATCACTTCCTGGGATTAAAGGCTCACTTCTTGGGATTAAAGGCATGTGTCACCATGCCTGGCTGTTTCCAATGTGGCCTTGAACTCACAGAGATCCAGAGGGATTTCTGCCTCTGGAATGCTAGAATTAAAGGTGTGAGTGCCACCATTTTCTAGCCTCTGTATCTAGTGGCTGTTCTGTTCTTTGACCCCAGATAAGTTTATTAGGGTGAACAACATTTTGGGGAACACAATACCACCACAGTAAGGCCTGTTGCTGAGGACAGCACCTACACATCTCACTGAACACAGAGAAGTCAAGCTGGTATAACACTAGTTAGCCTATACTCCTACTGAACAGTGTTCATGGTGTCCTGCTTTAATCCATGGTTTTTTGACTGGATGCAGGGTGTTGTTCCATTTTGTATTTCTTTCTATTTTTTAATTTTTTAAATGCAAACGAAATAATTTTTGTAAATAAGAACACTATGGTGCAGTATAATCCCCACTAGCAAGGCATAATACAATAATTTTATTTAAATAGACACTGCTGAGGAATGGCTAAGGGGGAGAAAGGTCAACACCAGCCCAGCTACACACACTTTTATCTACAGAGGTAATGTGCTTACAAGAAACACTGGTGCAACTGTGGCACAGAGTTGTGAGAGGAACCAACTCTCGGATTGGATTTACGGGCCACTCCATGAGATGGAACCCATGCCTGACACTGCTTGGGTGGCCAGGAAACCGAGACTAAATAAGTCATGAATCTAGGAGAAAACCAAATGCTATTCTGCTAAAGGAACACACACACACACACACAAAATCACCCCAATGATATATTGCTATGCCCATAGAACAGAGCATCACTCAACACTCAACAGAGAAGCTTCTTCTAGTAGTAGATGGTGATTAACAGAGAGATCTACAACTAGACAATATGCAGAGAAAGACTCTGGAACACTCAGCCCTAAATAGGATGTCATAATGAAACCCCTCCCCACAAGGCTCAGGGTACTGTACAGAAGAAGAGGAGTAAAGATTGTAAGAGCTAGAGGTAGTGGATGACTTCAAGGAGGCAGTGTCTTCCAGACACAACAGGACTGATATACATACGAACCTAGAGACCATGACAGTACACACAAGACCTGCACACGTTCAAATCAGACAAAATCCCAGCACTGAGAAGAAGTAAACGCAATTTCCCACCCCAGAAGCTCGTTGCAATAGATACCTGCTGGGAAAGGGAGATTCAGTTGTTTCCAATCAAGTGTCACGAACCACACCCTAGGGCAGTCCCAGACCCAAGAGTAGTTGGCCAACACCAAAGAACTCCATGGTTTGTTTTGTTATGTGTATGCTACTTGTTTTGGCTTAATGGTTTTCTTTATTTAAGATTGTCAGCTTTTATTTTCATTTTGGAGTATTTTTGCTGTTGTTTTCCCTGTTTCTTCCTCTCTCTCTCTCTCTCTCTCTCTCTCTCTCTCTCTCTCTCTTTTGTTGAGAGAAAGGAAGAACATGAATTTGAATGGGTAAGGAGGAGGTGAGGATCTGGAAGTAGTTGGAGGAAGGAAAAGAGTATTAAAATATAGTGTATAAAATTTTTAAATAAAAATTTAAAAATTTTGGCCTGGTGGTGGTGGCGCACGCCTTTAATCCCAGCACTCGGGAGGCAGAGCCAGGTGGATCTCTGTGAGTTCGAGGCCAGCTTGAGCTACAGAGTGAGTTCTAGGAAAGGCACCAAAACTACACAGAGAAACCCTGTCTTGAAAAAACAAAACAAAACAAAAACAAAAAAACAAAGAACAAAAAAAATTTAAAAATTTTTTAAATGTAAGATGCAGCTGTAAGTTGTTTAAATGAGACACATAAAACAAAGACATTAAAAAAACATGAAAAGAAAAACACAAGAAGTAATCATCAATTTGTGCTTCTCATACCAGGTTCATATGCTGAATCCCAATCCTGGTGTGACTTATTTGTAGAGAAGCCACTTAACACATATGTCTGATACAATAGGTACTTAAAGAAGAGGAAGAACACTAAGGTTGTATGTGTTCAGAGAAAAACATGAGAGAATATGAACAAAGCAGTGGGAAGCAAGTCATGGATCCACATCATGGAGACTCAACCCTGCCTGGATGTCCAGTGTCCACAACTGTGGGAAAAACAAATTTCTGTTGTAAAACAAGGACTATGATGAGACCAGCATTTTTTTCTTTTAAAAAATGTGTTACTTTCAAGTTTTATGAAATATTCTTATATTACTTCTATAATAATAAAGATATCTTTGGATAAACAAACTGAAAGACAGGAAAGGAACCAAATAGTCTATTCCAATATATGAGAAAAAATAAATTTTAAGTCAATAAGTCACTTTTATGTACACTTAAAAAAACTGTAATAACAAGAACTTGATGGTTCCCAAATTTCTATCTCCAGCCCTTTCCTTTACCTTGAACTTCAGAAAAACTCAGTCAAATGCAGATTTGACATCTCTAACATCCCTTATGCCTCTGGACTTCATACTCTTTAACTAAAGAGTCCTTATGATTCTACAACCCTGACCACTTCCATCCAAATCTCAGTAGGTTGCACCATCTTTTACTCAAACTGCATTATAATAAATTGCACTACCTGGCTCATAACACACACACAGACAAACAGACACACAGACACAGACACACACAGACACAGAAACATAGACACACACACACACACACACACACACACACACAAACTCACACACATCAAAGTAAAATCTGAGAAAACAAAACAAAAATCCATGCATCTCCATGCAGACTGTGCTTGCTCTTCCAAAGAACAGGGGCAGTGTGCAGAGGCTGGCATCCTTTGCTCCTCTGTCCTGAAGATCTCCCTAAGCAGGTTATAGTTTCCTCACAGTGACCTCACAATTGCAAAGAACACATCTTCCAAATACAGCTCCAAGTTCAGTCTCCAAGTTCCAAATACTGTCCCAGGAGAGCCAAAAGCCAGCTCTGTGTTCCTACTAACAATGGAAAAACAGGCTAGTGAAGTGGCTCAGCGGGAAGGACACTGACTGCCCAGCCTGACAACCTGAGTTCAATTCCCTGAACACACTTATTAGAGGGAGGGCTGACTCCTGCGAGTTGTTCTCTGGTCTCCATATACATGCCCTGGTACAGATGCCTATTCACTTACACAGACTTAAAAAAATACAATCTTTTTAAATAGAAAGGACACAATGAAAAACCAATAATCCACAGAACAAGGTAATCAGAGGGAGAATGCTGTATGTTTTTAGAAAACATGGTTTCCATTGGCATAGAGAGAAGAAAGGAACACAGACACAAACACCGTAAGGCGATTTCTAAAGGCACAGTGAAGTGAGCGCACCAAACAGACAACAGGATGAAGAAGAATGTGGAATGAAGGAAGTGGTGTGCTGACAAACCCCTGGGTGTCTCCCATCTGGTGATAACCTGTGGGCTAGATTCTTTGAGAAGGCTGTTTATGTGTGTGATAAAAACCTACTCCCGCCGGGTGGTGGTGGCACACGCCTTTAATCCCAGCACTCGGGAGGCAGAGCCAGGCGAATCTCTGTGAGTTCGAGGCCAGCCTGGTCTACAGAGTGAGATTCAGGACAGGCACCAAAACTACACAAAGAAACCCTGTTTTGAAAAACAAAAACAAAAAAAACAAAAACAAAAAAAAAAAAAACCCTACTCCCAATCAATTCTGTCTTTTTGAGAACCATACCTAATATGTTTTTGATGCTTAGGGTCTGCATGGGGCTACTGAGACTCTCCAGCATAGGGAGGACAAGTGACTCATATTTAACAAACCAGAGCAGGAAATTGTAGTCTAGATCAATAAAAATCAATCCTGGGCTTCTGTGAGAACTGCTGGGAATTATATCCCTCTTGATGCTGTGATTGAGCACTCACATGCCCATGTGCCTGAGACCACTTTCATTCCTGGAATCAGTAATTATTTAACTCAAAAGCTTCATCCTGCATTCTTAAATCAAGGGGTCCAATGTCAGTCTCTCAAAGTTATATGGAGAATTTGCTGGGAAACACCAAGGCCCCAGGGCAAGGCTGGGGAAGCCTGGGGATGTGCATTTCCCCTTTTCTCTTAAAAGATTTTATTCATTCTCTCTCTCTCTCTCTCTCTCTCTCTCTCTCTCTCTCTCTCTCTCTCTCTGTCCTTCCCCCTCTCCCCTGTGAATGTGTGTGTGTGTGTGTGTGTGTGTGTGTGTGTGTGTGTGTGTGTCCAAGTGCAAGAGTACAAGTGCCTGAAGAGGTCAGAAGCATCATATAACCTAGAGGTGAAGTTACAGGCAGATTATGAGTCAATGTGAGTACTAAAAATCAGATTTAAGTCCTTGGAAAAGAAATGCACTCTTAACCATGGAGCCTCCTCTACAGTACTCCCCTTCTTTTTCTGAGACAAAGATTTCACTAGGTTTTCTAGACTGGCCTCAAATTCACAGTTCAGGTTCCCAAGTGCTGCACCAATAGCTCTCACAGGAGAATGGGCATTTCTACTAAGATTCTGAATGCTGCTGCTGCTCCATAAACCATACTTCCTCAGCATGTCAGATAGAGTTCTTCACTTCCCCTTTATTTTCTAGCAATATTCATATTAGTACTGCTGAACTGTGTATCAGTTTCATTAAGGTTATTAGCACCTCTATTTCTCTCTTATGGATGGTTCCAGGTTAAAGCCAAGAGAAAACTTACGGAAGATTTAAAAGGGAAACTGCAGATGCTATTATTCTTAGAGGAATCACATGGTCAGGCGTGGAAACAGACTGACACATTTAGTAGGTTCCAGCTGTTTTCTCTCTTTCTCTGGTATTCTGTGCATAGACTGTCTCCCAACTATTAGATCTGTTAGCCAACAGAGACCGGTGCAAGTCCTTATCAACCATCCCCAGAGGTGACAACCAGAGGCAGTGGTTTGCAGGCTCTTTTCTAGGGACCACTGTCAGCTTCCCTCACTAGTCGGAAGTACTTCGCTTTCTGGCTCCCAGAAGACTAAGTCTGTCTAGCACTTCACATCGTCTCCAAGAAGAAACACCACCTTGTACATACACACTGTCTCAGTGGAAGAAACACCACCTTGTACATACACACTGTCTCAGTGTTTTGTTTGCCTTTTGGCTAGGCAACAAGTAATTACACGTACATACTTAATTTATCTTATTAGGATTCTGAAATTTTGAACAGAAAATTGAGGAGAATTACATTGAATTTATAATTATTGGGAAATTAGCTTCTTTAAAATATTGGGGTTTAAGAATACAACTCAGGGGTAAAATGCTTACCAGATTCAATTCCCAGCACACACACAGACACACACACACACACACACACACACAGGAGAAAGAGAGAGAGAGCAAAGGAAGAAGAGAAAAAAAAATGAGTCTTGGGCAAGAAACACAGTTCAGGGGTGGAGTTATTATTCACCATGGACCATATTTTGGTGTTCAATTTAATCCCAAGTACCAAAAAAATTATTTGTTCATTTTTTAAAAATAATAAAATAGAATAGAATAAAAAACAAAAACTAACACATCTGAAAGGGCAGAACAAACAAACAGAAAAAAAAGAGCCCAAGAAAAGGCACTACAGATACAGAGATCAACTCATTCGCAAGCTCAGAATTCCATAAAAACACAAAACTGGGAACTGCAACATATATGCAAAGGACCTGTAAGGTACAAAAAGAGAAAAAAAAATGTATATTTATATATTTATATTTTAATTTTATTTCTATTATGTTTTTATAAAATATATTTATATTTTGGTATATTTATATTATCTATATATTATATTATCTATGCTATAGGTCTACATACATAGCAAAATAATGTTATAAAATGTTTTAAAAGCCCTGACATAACATTATAAGACAAGGCAGAGAGTGAGAGAGACTGTGGAACACTCAAAACTAAAGGGAATGTTGCCATCGCACCCCTCCCCTCAGGCTTAGGGAACAGCAGCAGAGGAAGCAGAAAGAACACAGGGTCAGAAGACATGAGGCACTAGGAAAACAAGGTCCTAGAAACCAACAGGATTAAACATGAGCTTTAGCTCATGAACTCAGACACTGAGGCAGCATGCATAGGGCTGTGTGGGTTGCCCACATGAGGTCCTAAAGCTGAAAGGAGAAGGGGACACATGTCACCAGGACTCAGGAGCTAGATCCAATTGATAACCACATGCAAATGAAAATGTACTTTCTACACGGGAGTCTCACTGAGGAAACAAACTACTCTTACGGGTAGTCTGCATGCCCAGCAGTAGAGAGCATCATTTTACAGCGAAGGGGTGGAAAAACAACGAATCTTGGTGTTCATGAACAAGGTCTGCTCCCATATCTAATGTACCTTTATCACTCTCTTCATAAAGTCTTCCAGTTCTATCAGATTCACTTTTTTTAGGTACAGTTTGAATTCCAATTGCAAAATGCGAGTAACTGAATCCAGGACCTCACACCTGCTACACATTTATTGGACCCCTGAGCTATGCCCCAGGACCCTGAATGAACATTTTTGTTTTAAAGAAAGTAAGAATTCTAATAGTAAGTTCTTGGGATATGGAATATGCCCTTAAATTCTTAGTTCATTCTAATAGTAAGTTCTTGGGATATGGAATATGCCCTTAAATTCTTAGTTCAATCTGTGTGTTGAATTTATAATGGAACAATCTTTCATAAAGATGGCTATGTAATTCAGTTTTCCTCAGTATAATATTCTCAGAAAACAGACTTCAATTTCTGCGGATTTCCAGTTGTGAAGGAGAGAAAGCAGGTTACAAATGTTGCAATGACTACATTTTAAGAGAACTTGTACAAAGACTTTTTTCTCATTTTTAGAGATCCTGAGCTGTGTGTATGTGTGTGCACATGTGCCACAGAGGACAACCTCTCGTGTCAGCCCCTGCCTTCCACCTTGCTTAAAATGGTAGTAGCCAGGCTAGCTATCCTACAGGCTCCCTGAGGATTCTCAAGTCCTCACCTCTGTCTCACTGTAGGAGTACTGGAGCTCTACTGTGCAAGTATCATGTGGGTTCTACAGATCCAACCCTACCCACTGAGCCTTCTCTACAGCCCCCAATTCTAAGCATTTTTCTATATCCTAATGAGGGTCTTTTGCTCTTAAAAGCAAGGGAGATGTCTGATTTTTCCCCTTACTAACCCAGTTTAAAGTAATAACCAGTGAAGACTTAACAAAGCACTTCAAAATGAATATTCTTCAACTCTTCCTTGACTTTTTTGAGACTTAAGATGATCAGAAGAACATTTTTTTCTCTCTTGGATTTTTCAGATTTAATATTTGTTCTTTGCTCACATTAACTGTACCAACAATTTATACATGCATCTGTATTCATGTGCAAGTGTGGAAAGATAGGAATGTGTGTTGAGGCCACCAGACAAGCATGTGTTCTGTGTGTGCAGGTGTGCGTGTGTGCAGGTGCATGTGTACCCCAGCACATGTGTGGAGGTCAGAGCACAACTTTGTGGGATGAGGTTTTCTCCTTCTACCACATGATTCTGGGACTCAAATTCAGGCTGTCGATTTGTCAGTAAGTACCGTTCCTCACTGAGCCATGTTAATGCTCCAGTGACAACTTGCAGAGCTGGTTTTCACCTGGTATCCTGTTGAGTCAGGGTCTCTCCTGCTTCTGCTGCCACACTCTGTACTCCAGGACAACCAGCTCTGCTATTCTCCTGTCTTCTGCCTCCCAGGTGCTGGGATTGCAGACCACACATCTCGCACACCACAGCAGAGATTAGACTCGAGCACTAGGCTTGCGTGGCCGGTGCTTTTCACCTGTTGCCTCAACTCTGCAGCCCCCACCTTGTTCTCAGGCGTCTCTCACTAGTCTGGAACTCTCCAAGGAGGCCAGGCCACCAGCTGGCTAGTGAGTCCTAGGCATTTATTTGCCTGTCTCTAACTCTCTGGAATTTTGAACACACAGCCACACATAATTTTGTAGGTTGGTTCTGGGAATCAAACTCAATTCCTCAGGTTTACAAGATGAGTACTCTACTGACTAAGCTTTCTGCCTAGCCCTCAAAGTACCAATAATTTTAAAAACCTGATACATAAAAATGCATTTTTCTAAAAAAAGTAATTATGTGGAAATTTACTAATCATAAATCTGATTTTACAAAACAGCAGTCTGTTTTATCTAATTACTATTTCTGAGAAGTATATGAAGGTATTTTATGTTTTGTGTTATATGTTATTAATTTAAAATTATCTTATTATAGCAACAAAAATAACATTTTCTTTGAGAGTAGTTCATGTTCTTAATCTGTTTAACCAAACTGAACTGAAAGTTCTAGTATAAATGAGGAAGAATCTTTGAGAGGACTTCAGTTTCATGAGAACAGAACTAGCTTTGTCTCTCATTAATGGAGCTTTAGCTATTCCCTTGTGTTTCTAGAAGTTAAAATATAAGACTACTATTTCAGTGGAGGGACTTAAGAGCATAAATATGGAAACTTTGTTAATTAATATTAAACTTGGCCACACATTATATTCTGTCTCACAGGAACAAACTGAACACCACAATGATGAAATATGATATGTAAGAATTTATGATTAAATTTAAAACATTTAAACAATGTCATAATGCAATTTTAAAAACATATGTAAGGCTGGTCCAGTGGTAGTAGGTTATCATCCAAGTGGTAAAAAAGTACATAATTAATGTTAGAGGCTAACTAGATTTCCTTTTTTGCAAGGATCTCACAGTTTAAAATATCCATCTCTCACTAGAACTTTACCCTGAAATCATGCAGTCCATATTATACTTGCAATTAGAGTTGCTTCCAATTTTTTCCCTTAAGAGACATTATGCATTTATAACACTTCAAATAAACAACGATCAGAAAATGAACCTAAAATTCTTTTACTTGCCACTTGGCATCCAACCATTCCTGTTAGACATCTGGGGAGACCTACGCAACACCACGATGAAGCTCAGCCCCACAGTGTCTGGCAGAGGGTGATGAGAATGGCACATTGTCTGCTTGGTCTGAGCAGGGGTCGCAGCAGGGAAAGCATCTGCTAAGATAATGTGAATGGAGGAAACAACTATAATTGCCTCATTAAAAGACCTCTGGCCAAATAATCACAAGAAGAAAGGACTAGGAAAACCACCCCAAAATTAGGTCTATAATACGGAAAATGGGGGAGGGGCAGAATTTTTAAAAGCGCAGAGAGAGAGAGAGAGAGAGAGAGAGAGAGAGAGAGAGAGAAAGGGGGAAAAGGAGGGAGGGAGGGGCTTGGGTAAACTGTTGGTTTCACTAATTTCCTTACGAGCTACCTACATAAATTAACAAAAACTTAGACGCAACAATTCAGTTCTCTGGAGAGCTGTTGTCCTTAGCAGTTGTTCAAAAGTAAGGATGCAAACTCCCAACTACCCAGGACACAAATGTGCAATGAAGTGCTGTGTGACGCTTCTAACAAAGGGCCAACATGGGAACTGGAAAGGCATGCCTACTAGTCTAAATTCTGGAACTTCTGTATGAAAAGCGTGTAACTAGAAAGCTTAGGAAAGATTGCTTTAAGAAGCAGGATGTAAAACTTTAACCAGCAAAGTCTCAAAAAGACAAAGCAGAAGAAAAGACTCAACTATCTCCATCTGGTCAATGCTTTTCTTCTATTTTCTATCTTCACCTTTTAAAAATTCTACTTTTCTTGCAATTCAATAGTGTATACCTAGTGCTATAGTTTGATCACTTCAAATTAGGAGACAGTAGAAGCATTTGCATTTTATTCAACATTATTAATACGTATTTCATAGTAAATATTAGGAAATGTTTTTTTCAAAATAAGTAAGTATCCAAACTGGTTCACAGATTAAAATGTAATGACACTGAAACAAATTATTTTGCATTTCCTGATATTTTGGGTTAAGCTGTATGAATGTAATCTGTATTATACAATTAAAATGTATTAATGATATAACAGTATGCTAAAGTTCAACTTTTTTCTGAATCCAACAGACACAGTAAAGTGAGCTTGTTACTCCCCTAAGCCAGGTTTAAAATACGCAAGTTATGTGATGACTTTGATGCTCTGCACCCAAAATGTGCTGGCTAATTTTTCCATTCCATTTACCATTCCAATCTTTAAACTGCCTTAATCTCCTGCCCTCAGATGTTGATCTTGTAAGAATAGGGGTCATAGGTCAGGACAGACAGACCTCAAAGGCTCTGGCCTATCAATTCATGCCTGAAAGATTTCTCTGCCACAATAGGAACCTACTAAACAGCAAATTCCTAAATCTAATCACACAAGTATCAGGGTGAAACAGTTATTTATTGGAATTTGTTGATTTACATCTTTTCAAATACCTCTGGCACCTAAATAGCATTTTAATTTTCTTTTGGAAATAGGTTCTGAGATATAGTAAACATGAACATAATACCACTTACGGACTTCTTAAAGTAAAACAACAAAGTCTAAGCAAGCCTTATTATTTTCAGGAAAGCTATTAAGATTTCAAAAGACACACCAGTAGATTTCCCGGGTAAGGGAAGACCTACCAGTACCCTATTTGTAGCTCTCCTGTTCTAAGGGTGAACAAGGGCATCATGTAAATATTTTCCATGGGATAAATAAAACATACAACTCTTCATTAAGCAATGTCTGCCAATTTTTCTAACCCTGAATCTCTTCTAAAACTTTCTTATAAATTTAAAATAATTTGAGCCCACAAAATTACAGTTTTGTAAAAATTAACTATCATACATCTCATGTAAAAACCAGGGTCGTGTGTGTGTGTGTGTGTGTGTGTGTGTGTGTGTGTGTGTGTGTGTGTATGTGTAACTCTGAATTGAGTTTAAACCAGATACCATATAATTAGATTCTATTTATACTCACCCTGGTCTTTTTGCCCATAAAGACAGCATATCACAATGTGTCATTTTAATACTGGACTATGAGGAATGCCAAACTCAGAATCAGTGTAAATAAAAACCATTTAATTGTACCAAATAAAGGAATTCCCTGAATTTCCACTAAAAAAAAACCAAACAAAAAAAAAACCTTTGCAATTAATATTCTTTAGAAACAAAATACTATTTTAAGTTATATAGAAGATGAAAAAAAGTACTAATATGCTGATATGGATTAAAAAATCAAGTATTGAACCAAAATAATTGGAAGCACTGGAATATTCTCTCAGTTACTTTTAAAAATCTAAATTATTTTTTACGAATTCAAGGCACGGCTGTTAGAAAAGGCTTCCATTATCATGCAGTGTGTGGTGGGTCAGGAGATGGGAGGTTGAGGAGAACAAAGACAACTGTCACTCCACTGGGTGGAAACAGAGCTACAAGAGGAAAGAGAAACTGTGAACAGAGAAGTCCTAGAACCAGATAGTACACCCACAGATCCATCTTCTGTATGTGAATTCACTACAAATGTTCTGAAAAGTTACATGTATTTCATTTACTAATTATTTAGTATCAAGTCATTTCATCTGTACAAAGATTTCTAGACCATTAGTCTCACTGCAAGTCTGTTTAGTCATTCCAAACATCTGCAAGTATAAACTAAAATTTCATAATGAAATAGTTAATTCCATAATGTAATTTGACAATATTAATTCGTGTAAATATAATGGCAGTTAAAATTATCATTTTATTAGTCTACTACAAATTTAACTGTTAAAATTGACTTCTTGTTTTCATAGTAAACTGTGTTCTTTAGAGAAAGGTACCAAGACTAGGCTTTAAGAAAAAACCATAAGGTCTCCAATTTTTCATTAGCCACCTTCATTTTATAAAGAGGAAAACTACAAGGGGTTTTGTCCCCTTACTCTTCTGAAGATGAACATAAAACAAACTAAACAGTAAATACGGAATTACTTCATCTAAAATTGTAAGAAATCTTTTCTAACGTGGAAGATTAACCATACAGAATGAACATTCTTCACTTCAACAGACAGTATTTAAACAGTTCATATGATTCATAAATGAAAATAAATCAATGTAAATGTTAAACTAAATATAAAGCTAACTCTAATTGGATCATTAAGTAAATGCAAAACATCTAACTATAATAAGAATTCTCTTTTTTATTTTGTTTTATTTTTCGAGACAAGGGTTTTTGTATGTCGCTCTAGCTGTCCTGGAACTTTCTCTGTAGACCAGACTGGCCTCAAATTCAGAGATCACTTGTCTCTGCCTCCCACGTGCTGATTTTAGAGAGGGAGGCCACCATGTCCACCTTTAAAGCAAAGGATTCTTTTTTTGTTTTGTTTTGTTTTGTTTTTGAGACGGGTTTCTCTGTGTAGTTTTGGTGCCTGTCCTGGATCTTGTTCTGTAGACCAGGCTGGCCTTGAACTCACAGAGATCCACCTGGCTCTGCCTCCCGAGTGCTGGGATTAAAGGCGTGTGCCACCACCGCCCAGCAGTAAAGGATTCTTAAACATGACATCAAACAAAGGTTAGTTAAACCGTCCTCATCAAAATAAAAACTTTTACACTACAATATTATCTATAAGAGAGGAAAACAGACTATAGAATAAAAGAAAATATTTAGAAAAAGTTTATCTGGCAAATGTCCTGTATCATAATATATATTAAAAGCTCTCAGAGTAACAACAAGAAAATAAACATCTCAGTTACAAAAAAAAAAAAAAAGGCACAGACAACCAGTTCGTCAGAGGATAAAGTCAGCAGCATCAAAATGCCTTGAACAATGTTCGGCATCAGCAGTCATAACCACAACAATACACCCTAATTACACCCATGACCCCCACATACACGGGGTAGCTAAGCGTATGTTCAGTTGAAAACGTCAGTTACTGGCAAACACGCATGGCAGGTGGCTTGCAGTCTGCTGACAGAATTACAGAAGAATGTGACTCCTCTGCAAAACCAAGGTAAGCACGGACCCACAACCACAGATTATCACAGCTGTGCCACTCCAAAACCCGAGACTAACGTGCATACAAACTCATACTTGAGTCTTTGTAGATTCTGTTCCTAACTGCCACAACTGGAAAATACCCAGATCCCTCAACAGATGAATTAGATAGACACTGTCATAGCCTAATAATGGAATATTACCCAACAATATAAAAGAACGAACTACTGACACATTCAACACTGCAGATACATTTCAAAAGCATGATGATGGGAGAAAAATAGAAAATTTCAAAAGTTATGAAACAAATATGTTCATATGCCACCCACAAAAACAAAACCAGTCCTAATATGAAAGCACACATTACTGGTCTCCAAGGTTATATAGACAGGAGCGGGTAGATATGACAGGCAGTGAGCAGTTGTTTGTTGAGTGTAATTGCCTGTTCTGAGTAAATCATAACGGTGAGAGAAGCAATGTATGCGTGTAAGCATTCACAGAACTGTGCATACAAAAATACATTGTTAGGACAGTTTGATAAATAAAATAAAATCAATATTCCAAACGAGCAAAACATACAAAAATGTACCAGTGTCAATTTTTCTCTTAAAAAGAATTACCTGGAAGTCTGCCTTTTTCAGGCTTCAGTAAACCAAATCAACTACTTACTGTCATTTGTAACTATCCGGCATTAAGACCAAGGCCTTGCACATAACAAGGCAGGAGCTGCCCCATGATCCATATGCCCAGCCCTAACACCATCATTTTCAGTTCTGCACACTCTAGGTTCAAAAGCGGCTCACACCAGTGCAAATCTCCACATGTGCTTTCCTCCCGCTTGCACTGCTTATACGTTAGGAGTCCTGCGCTAAGTCTTTTGAAACTTCAATCTAACCACATTCTTTCTTTACACCTAAAGGCACTAGAAGAATGAGAGGTATGAGTTTTGAAACACTGGGATGAATCTAGAGTGTAGTCTGTATTTGTGTACTAGTTCCTTAAAGTTAGATTGAGGTGATTCATCTTCAGCAAGGTTGTCATAGAAGTCATGTTGTACAGTCAGTATTCTGTCATCAGATGCCATATACTTTAAGTATTCCCATTACTGATAATTTTTATCTTTGACCATGTGGCCAAGATGTTATGGGACAGACTTCTCTATTTATTTACTTTTGTAATTAGTAAGCATTTTGTTGGGGGAGATGCCTTAAGACTGTAAGTAATCCACTCCTCATCACACTGAAAAATTTTCATTTATTTCTAAGTCAGAGCCATTGGTTTCCTCTCCAGGATTTATAATCTATAGAGCTGTTATTGACTTCAGTATTCAAATTTCCATCCTAGCAACACCTCCTAGCCAGCTTCTACATCTGTTTGACAGGCCCCTATCATTTTTTAGATACTGTTCATCATCTAACTCCATCTTCATGTAGGCTAAGAGTAAACCACCCACAATTATAGTCAGACCTCAGAGCTGTGCTTTCAATTTCATCTTTAACCCAAAGAGTCACTGCAGCCATGGCCTCCTCTCTCCTGCAGGTTGACTCTCCCCTTTCTATTAAGCAATCACTGCAGCCATGGCCTCCTCTCTCCTGCAGGCTGACTCCTCCTTTTCTATTAAACCACCTCCCATCAACACATACCCATTCTGTTATTTCTTAACCTTTAGAAAATGCCCCCATACTGCATTTGCTGCTTCTGCTTCTCCTGTCCTTTTCTGCTGAACAAGACACACAAGCTTTCATTCCCACCAGTCTGCAGAGCTGTTCTTGTCATGTCCAGTAGTCACTTCTGTGTTGCTAAGCAGCTGGTGTCTTGGGGGTCATGATGATCATTATCATCAGCATCTCTGAACAGTCTTCCAAGACAAAACCCTTCTAGATGGCCTCCCACTCTCTTTCACTGGTCCTCCTAAGTGCTAGAATGACCCAGGGCTCATTCCTCTTTCCACTAAGGGTATAAATATCATTTCACTGAGTACTGCTGAACTTTTACTTTCAGCCCTAGAACTCGTATCATGTACCTTTCCACTTAATTCGTAACCCTCCTGCATATTCATCATGCCCCAAGTCAAGCTGTCCATGTGTTGCTCCTTCTGCAGTTTTTCCCATCTTGGCAACTGGTCCCTCCATCTTTCTTGTTGCCCAGGCCAAACAAACCTTGGAATCATCCTGGACTCTTCTTCTCTCACAGTCCACATCTGATCCATCAGTAAATCCTGCCGTCTCCACCTTCAAAACATATAGGAATTTCGCTCACCACTTCTATGTCTACCACCCCAATCCAAACCACCACCATCTCTTTCTGGTACACAGGAAAAGCATCCCTTATTGATTTCTCAGCTTCCACTCTTGTTTCTTCAAATTAACTAAAGTAACAGCTGTCAGAAGGTACTTTAAGGAATGCTACAACTTAGATCTAAATGCTCTGAAGAGCTTATGTTAAAGGCTTGGCCCCTGGGCAGCGGTGTTCAGAAGCAGGGCCTTTGGGAAATGGTTCACTTTAATAACATCAATGGGTTCATAGCTTAACAGGAAACTGGACTTAAGAAGATGGGGCTTAGTTGGCAAAAACAGATTACTGAGGATGTACCTTTGAGGCCTCTGCCAACTCTCTTTCCTTCCCAACAGTCATGAAGTGAACAAAATAAATTTCTCCTTTTTAAAGTTAATTTTCTCAAGTATTTTGTCAGAGCAACAGAAGGCCACCCGGCATTAAGAGGTGAATTAGATTATGAGATTATGATGCTTTTTAAACTCATTCTAATGATGTTCCGTTTTTCTTTTATAATCAAAGTTCATACTGCTGCAGTCAAATGTTACAAAAGACAAAACCTACTGAGGTCCACAGCTGCGTAATTAGAAAAGACTAAATAATATTCAGAAAACTATCTCACTTTTGTTGTATTTTTTTCTCTAGTTATTCTGGACAGCAGTTTAGAACCAGGTTCCAAAAATTTTCAGAACATAATCTTTGGTCCAGATTTTCAATAGTAAATATTTATTCTAAGGATATAATCAGACAATATTTCAAAAATGTATACATAAGAATTGATACAATGGTGCTGATTTCAAAGCATAGAAAACAGACTCAATAGCCCTAACAGCATTGCTTGTAAATTTTGGCAGATTCATATAGTGAGAATGTATGTAGCTATTAATTAATGACATCTAAGAGATGGTTTAAAAAAAACAAAACAAAACAAAAAACAGTAGTTTATGACTTCTGCCTGCATTTGGGATTTCAAGTGACTTCCCCAGTTTTTTAATGTTTGAATTTTCAAAGTGTGAGTTGTCACTTTAAAAACAGCCAAAGCAGCAAGCATACTCTCACTGGAAAAAGCATGTGGTGAATCAGAAAACTGTACGCAGAGAGAGGAGTTTCTTCTGGGGAATGGCAATCACAGCACTATCCTACACTTCATGCTAACTGGGCCTCAGCACTCTGAAGAGAGTCCAAACTGCAGGACAAGACTGTCTTCTTGACCTGGTCTCTTCAGCTACAGTGATGCCATTTTCTTTTGGCTAGGCTCCATAAAATCCATAAACAAAACGGTAAGAAACTTACAAATATTTCCCAAATACAACATACCCACAAGTCAGCCGCACAGTTACCTGTCTCCCTTTGGTCTTCTCTTCTGCAGGGCCTTCCCTTTGGGTCTTCTTTCACTTCCTAAGCAGGGGCTCCCACCTGGTCCTGTTACCCGTATTGACTCAAGGCCTTTGGGGGATTTTTTAAATGTAAATTCCACTGGCTCTCCTTCTTTTAAGCTTCTAAATCCTTCCATGAATAATTTGCTCTGTAAAGAGTAGGGGAAAGAGAGATATCATGATTATCACTGCTTTATAAATTATCTGAATAATTTTAAGATTATCAAAGCAAGAAATTCTGTTATCCATTACAAACGTATAGGCTTTGTTTTATTTTATTGAAGTTTGATAAATCGTACAATGCTGGCAGTTAAAAGCCTATACCATTTTGTAAAAAGCAATTTAATGATACAGAAATGTAAATGTACACATTCTTGTCCCATCCATTCTACCACAAAGGTTCTAGTATAAAGCCAAAGCAATACCACCATCCTGACCTGAGATCAGGCCCCAGGACCACGTGGAAAAGGAGAGAACTGACTGCAAGCTGTCCTCTGACTTCCACATGAGCATCATAATCACACACACACACACACACACACACACACACACACACACACGTGCAATAAATAAATACAATAACACTTTTAAAAAGAAGATCTTACTATATATAAACAGTATTTATTTTTTTAATCAACTACAGCAGTGTCTGGTAAAAAATTATATCAGCCTTAAGAACATTTTAATCCCATTGATTAAACAAATTCTACTAGAACTATATAATATAATATTATCAAGATTATCTTTATTGAGATTTTTATTTAGCTCTGGGCAGGTAGTTTTTCTGTTACTGCCTTACCCACTGCTCTCTTTGTAGTATGTTAAATAACGTCTTTTTTCCTTTAAAAAAATAAAGGTACTTAGTGCTACATGTATTGATGTGGGAAGACAAACATGTGATATTGTTGTGCCTAAAAAAGAATAAAGAACATGTGCCTACCATAATGCCATCAACAGTTTTTCTTTTATTTTTGAGATTATACTATATTTATATCATTTCCCCCTTCCCTTTCCTCCCTCCCAGCCCTCTTTGTTATCTTTCAAATTCATGGCCTCTTTCTTCATTCATTGCTATTACATTCAATAATGTTATATTTAGTGATACATATTTATACACAAATCACTAATACAACCTGCCCAGTCTGTATAATGTTGCTCATATGAATATTTTCAGGGACAACCATTTGGTATTGGGTAGGAAATACAATTTTTAAAGACTCATATTTATTTTTGTAGCGATGGAGTACAGAGCAAAACACTAAATCATAGAGTCACTTTCTCTACTCTGTTGTAAGCAGAAAGTTTTCTATGATACTTTATTGTGTTTCAGGAGTATTTTCTACTAGAACAATTGACTTTTATAACTTATAGTTATTATTTTAAAATTTTTTCTCAATGACAAAATCATAACCTGGATTTCAAACATTCCTTCACTTTTAATATTACTTTTTCTGTCAAGGTGAATATGCTGATTCAAAATGTACTAAGATAATTAAATCACTAGTTTTTTATTTACCTGTCTGGATTCCTTTTTGTGTATTTTGCAAATCCAACTTGGAAGACCTCACAGTTTGCAAGGATTTTTCTGATCTAATGTGGAAGACCTCGAAGTGTGTAAGGACTTTTCTGATCTAACGTGGAAGACTCTGCCATTTGTAAACACTTTTCTGCATTGTATGGCAAAAGAAGAAGCAGTTACTGTCTTTTCTGATGATGTATAAACTCAGGCACTTTGTTCTTAGTAACAGCAGACCTGAAAAACAGATTGTGAATGAAGGGTTTGTGCTCCTGTGAATGTGTAAAATGTTGTTTCTCCTTGGAACAGCCACCTTATCATGTTAGTATCAGAATCGTCCTCCCCTTCCCACCTATCTCCAGGATAAAAATCTTAATGTTGCTTAATCCATCAATGTCCTGATTTAGTTTATCAGAGGCCAGAAAATCATGACTTCAAGTTCACAACCCTAAAACCATCTATCTGCTAGGGTTTAGACCTGTTTTGCACCCTGCCCCCAAGAATTCACAGCTCCCAAGTAGGAAAACAGTGTGCAGTTGCTGGGGGCTGGGCCTACTAGGAGGACCAGAGGTCAACTGGACTCAGGCTTTCTAAAGAGACTGTGAACTGCAGTCTCTCTGACCTCCTGTTTTGTAGTGCAGTATCTTGTATTGCCGTGTATTCCCACCATGATGCTGTCTACCCACTAGACCTTTTCCGAAGGCAGAAACAGTGCCCCCAGTACCTGAGTACCTGACTTTGAACATCCTGAACTACGAACTACATAAGCCTCTTTTATGTATAAAATTTGTCTTCATTACAGTAACAGTAAACTGGCTGCTAGATACAGTAGTCCCCCCAGTTTGTTTCCCACAGTTTCCATTCCCAAAGGTAACAGTAGTTAGAAAATACTAAATGAAAACATTCAGAAATAAGTGATAAGCTTAAGATGTAAATCAATTTGAGTGTGCGATGAAATTTCTGGCATCCCACCCTATTGCAAAAAGGATGAATCGTCTCTTCAGTATCCTGTGTCCCTACTTCCTACTGATCATTAGTGAGCAGCCATGACGTTCATCAGATCCACTGAGGCACTGCACCACTTCTGCTCCAGCCACGCCCCCAACTGAGATGAACCCTAAGGAAAACAGTAATGTTGACGATGCGGTAATGCTGGCTGGAATGATGCTCTAGAGTGCTTTAAGTTAAAAGGCTACAGGCAACGACTTAATAAGGGAATAAGAATATACACAGGCTGAGGCTGCAGAGATTGACAATGAGACAAATCTATCCACAGCACTGCTGAAAGGAAAGGGAATCCATTGTTCCTTCTCAAACTGTAGAAGTTAGGGCCACAAAGCATAGTGCTCAGTGAAGAGGAAAGGGGCATTCGTAAACTACTTAAATAAGGAAACACAGTGTATAGAGCGTTTGGTCCAGTGTTTCCCCTGCATCCTCCTCCAGCAACCAATGGGCATCTTAGAATATATATTCCACATAAAAAAAGGAAACTAATTATAAGTAGCCCAAATAATTACATGGGATGCATAATGATATTACTTCAAAATTTAGTACAAAGGGAGACTATTCATTGTGAAAATAACATGTACAATAAAAGAAAAAAAACTGTTTCTGGTACAGGTCATGAGACAGTGAAAATTTTCAGGTTGAAGTCTGTAATCTGACAGACCTTTTCTGCTGTCTGATGGAACATGGGGAGGGAAAGAGATCATGACTAATCATCTCTGTTAAAGCCATCTGAACAATTCTAAAGCAGCTTTTCTTTCCTCCCTTCCCCCTAAATCAAGCTCACTGACTGTAAATCAGGAGAAGTGGAGTTAATAGTTGACTATCGACTACAGAACTAAGGAACAGCTGTTTAAGCCACAGCTCTCCTAAGTTCACACTTCGTTTCTGTAACAAGCGAAGTCTACAGTATATTGGTGTACTTTTACCAACTTAATGATTGTATTCTTCATTAAGATAGGCATAGTTTTTAGTTTACACTCAGGCCTAAGGATCCCCAGATCCAACCGGGTGGCAAGAGAGAAGAGACTGCCACCAAGCTGTCCTCTGAACACCATATGGCATGCCCACATACTACACACATACACTATAAAATTCTAAAACAAAGTTTTTTTAATCACCATGTCTTTGTAATTACAGAGAACTCTTAGCAAATATACTGTTTAAATATCAAAATAACTCAACTATAAATGGTAAAGATTTGCTGAAAGGGAGAACTATATTATTTTATGTCAAAATCAACCTTTAACCATGATCTACTATTTTTTATGAATGGCTCCATTGTTTTAGATATATATTGTTACTGATCTTGTGCATACTTAAGTCATAACCTCTCTTTCACTTGTCACATCTGTCTCACCGGGTTGCCATTCCCTATTTCAGTCCCAGTATCTTCTACTAGAATAACAGTTTCTTCAGCGCTCATGCAGCACTGAGTCCCCTCTCTGATGCCCTTGAATGCTGTCTTTCAATTAACTCCACCTTTTAGTCTCAACTCAGAGTTTTACTGCCTTCTTAGACTGTAGGTTAAGAGCACTTACTACTCTTGCAGAGGACCCAAATTCAGTTCCCAGCACCTATACAGCAGCTCACAACCCTCTGCAACTCCAGTCCTAGGGGATCCAACACCATTTGGTCAGCACTGCATGTACATAGTATACTTACATGCATGTGGCAAAACACCCATACACATAAAATAAAAGTAAATATTTATTACTTCAGATAAAAAGAGGGAAATGTGGAGATATATTGTGTACCCTAATAAACTTGCCAGAGGATCAAAGGACAGCACTAGCCACTTGATAGAAGTCAGACAGTGGTGGCACACACCCTTCCATTGGAAGTAATACGTAAACAATTTCCTCAATCTATAGCTTACCATTACATGGATGACATTTTACTAGCTAATTCAAATGTAGATACTTTAGAAACAATATTTGAAGAACTAAATAAAATTTTTCCTTGTTGGGGATTACAAATTGCTCCTGAAAAGATACAAAGAGGAGATTCTATTAATTATTTGGGATATAAAATAGGTCTACAAAAAATTAGACCTCAAAAGGTGCAAATAAGGAGAGATCGATTATGGACACTTAACAACTTTCAAAGATTATTAGGAAACATTTTCAATCTACGGACCACTATTAGGGCAAAAAATGATGAACTCAGTAATTTGTTGAAAACCTTAGAGGGTGACAAGGACTTTAATAGTCCAAGAGAATTATCAGCTGAAGCTGAGAGAGAATTGGCTTTGGTGGAAAAGAAAATACAGGATGAACATGTGGATTGTGTGGATCCAAAGATTGACTGCATTTTGGTTATTTTACCCTCTAAGCATTCTTCTACAGGAATTTTAATGCAGAGGGAAGATATTACATTAGGATGGATATTCCTACCAAATAAACAGAGTAAAAAATTAAAAACTTATGTGGAAAAGATCTGAATAGATTTTAAAAGGAAAACTGAGACTTTGTCAATTAGCAGGAATAGACCCAGCAGAAATTGTCGTACCTTTAACTAACGATGAAATTGACAAATTATGGACAGTAAGTGAACCTTGGCAAAGAGCTTGCAGTAAGTTTTTGGGAGAGATTAACAGCAAACAGCCCAAAAGCAATAGAATTGAACTTATAAAGAGAGCTGATTGGATCCTGCCTCAAATTGCACAGGAAAAACCCATATCTGGAGTTCTTACATTTTATACAGATACAAACCAAAGGGGAAAGTCAGGGTACAAATCAGAAAATTTAAATAAAGTGGTTCAAAGTCCTTATAATTCTGTCCAAAAACTGGAATTATATGCCATTCTGATGGTATTAATGGATTTTTTGGAAACTCTCAACATAGTTACTGACTCTCAGTATGCTGAAGAATGGTCTTACATATTAAAACTGCTGAATTTATCCTTGATGAGTCAGAATTAACTTCATTATTTATTCAATTACAAAAAATAATCAGGAATAGGAAGCATCCCTTATATATAACTCACATCTGATCCCATAGGAGTCTGCCAGGTCCTCAAGCAAACGGTAATGATGAGATTGATAAAGAAATGTGCTAGAGGCCTCAGAATTTCATAAAAAACAAACAAACAAACAAACAAAAAAACCATGTCAATAGTAAAAGGTTTAAAAAAAAGGATTTTTACATAACCTAGCAACAAGCCAAGGGAATTATATGGAAATATCCTACTTGTTCTTTTTACAGTTCACTACCAGCAAGATGTAACCCAAAGAGTACTCAGAGGAATAAAATCTAGCAGATGGATGTGTTTCACTTTGCAGAATTTGGAAAACTGAAATATGTACACCACACCATTGATACCTATTCAGGATTTCAATGGGAAACTGCTCTGAGTTCTGAAAATGCTGATTCTGTAATCACGCATTTGCTAGAAGTTATGGCCATCATGGGGATACCTGCAAAAATTAAAACTGACAATGCTCCAGCATGTGTCTCTGGTAAAATGAAATATTTTTTGCTTATTACAAAATAAAGCATACTATAGGTATACCACACAATCCTACAGGACAAGGAGTCATAGGAAGATCAAATCAAACTCTAAATGATATACTAAATAAACAGAAAGGGATAACAAAAGCCCCCAGAAAGAGATTACCTAATGCTCTATTAACTTTGAATTTTCTCAGTGCTAATGAGAAAGGAACAACAGCTGCAGGGAGACACTGGATAATAGAAAAAAACTACAGAATTAAATCAGCCTGTAAACTTTAAAGATGTGCTGACCTCAGAATGGAAAACAGGATATGTATTACGCTGGGGACAAGCTTTTGTTTCTACAGGGGAAGAAAAACTATGGATATCATCAAAATTGATAAAAGTTCAATTTGAACAAGAGAGACTTCTAATTAGAAGAGGTGATAGTTCATCAACCAGCATGACCATTCAATTTAAACTAACTTATACCACTAACAAATGCTTTTCATTTGATCAGATAAAACTTGCCAAAAACGAATCTCCCCAAAGTTAGGGTTAGGGAAGGTCTTTGTTTTTGTCTTTCAGGAGAATGAAGGTTAAGGAATCTGAAGAACATTGGACAAATAAGAAATATGAAGAAAAAGGACAAGTCATCCAGAAAAAATGTCCCAAGAAAAAGAGTAAGTTGGTCTATTGGTATATCACATATCTAACAGGGTAAAATTTCATAAGTCTGTCTAAATGTTTGCTTCTGCTCTTCTCTACAGACACATAATGCAAATGGTCTTCATGTAGTCCCAGCTCAATTAAAATTTAAAGCTGGCTTTGGAGTTGGAGCATGGCTCTCTCCTTCTCTAAACCCAAGCATGTTTGTTAAAAGGAAAATCCAAAATCTGTTTCATGTCAGAAGAGCCACCTGACATGGGACAGAAGAAAAATCAAAATTAAGGGACTATTTTATTGCCACTAATCTTATAATTCTTTGGTTTTCTTTTGACTCTTTAAAACTTCTCTTAAGGTATGAATTTTATATCAAAATTTATAATATATATATATATATATACTTTTAAAACTTTTGTCATATATTAATGGTCATATAGAATACTAACTAATTCTAGAAAAAAGGCTTCATCCAGCATCCTGTACATGATTTTGGGTTTGAGTCTCTATCAGTTTTCTGCAGTGAACCATGACCACACCTAACAATGACTTTGAAGTCTCCAAAAAGATGATGGGGCCCCACAACGACGATTTAATCAGGACGATGATAATACCACTGAGCTGACAAACACCACTCAAAGATTGGCTTTGGACTACAAACTGCTCAGGACAATTTCAAGAGATGGCTAGCTGAGATGATCCAGATTCACAGACTACACAATTAAGGACTTGAGACAAGCCCTGCATTTTCCTATTATGCAGAGACTGGACAACAAATGATACAGCTACCTCTTCCAGGATTTGACAATTAACCCAAAATTTTTCTTTTCAGGATGCCCTAAAACTGCATTTGCCCCCAGACAGCAGGAAGTAATTTTAAGAACACGATGTCCACATTCCCAAGAGGTGGGGTGGGTGATTTTTGGTCATTCAATGGATTATGGATAATTATCATTGTTTGGGATGGTTGGTTACAAGTTTTTATTGTTAATGGTCAGGATAAAGGCTAAGCAAAGGAGATTAGATTTAGGGTTCTTGTTTGAAAAAAAAAAAGAAAATACAAGAAAAAAAAGGACATAGATATGATAAAAGGTAGATTATTGAATCTACTCAGAAAAAAAAGAGAATATGAATATGATAAGATAAAAAGGCAGATTATTGAATCTATTTTTAGGAAGCAACTAATAGTTTTAAATATTTTACATTGGATTAGATTCTTGTATATTGTATACAATTTTTGTATATTGATACAAATTTGAGATTAATTTTGTTAGAAAATACTCTACATATATTTCTAATCTTGTTCAAGGTATTGTACCTATACAGCTCACTTAACAATGTAATGCAAATTGCTAGTCCTTGAAAGTTATTACCAACTAATTAGGATATAAAGAAATGCAAGTGGGGCTGGAGAGATGGCTCAGAGGTTAAGAGTGCTGACTGCTCTTCCAGAGGTCCTGAGTTCAATTCCCAGCAACCACATGGTGGCTCTTGTAATGAGATCTGGTGCCCACTTCTGGCCTGCAGTCATACATGCTGTATACATAATAAATAAATAAATCTTAAAAAAAAAAAAAAGAAAAGAAATGCAAGTAAGTATTTAGTCACCTATTACAATTGAACATGTAGGTTAGGTATGCTTTTAAGGTCAAACAGATATTTTAGATAGACAGGTCATCTTCAAACACTTCAGAGATCTACAGAATATGGCATCTAAGATATTTTAATAACATACTCTTTTTTTTTTTTTTAATGAAAATGAGACATATCTGCTCCTGGCAGCACCAATCTTCAGAGAAGATGATGGGCACTGAAGAAATTCCTTATAGTTTACTTTCTTTGTGGCAAAAGTTAGCCACTGGGCAAGAAAGTGCCTTTACATCGATTGTTGACAGTATGCTGTCCAAATGGACAAGCAAGACACAAAAAAAGCATTGCCGAACTTTGCCAAGACAAGGTAGGAAAGCTCTTTAGAAAATCTTGCTTCACAGATGAGTCTGTCAGATATACTAGACCTGTAAGCCGAAGATGGATGCCCCAATATTGCAGAGGAACCTTGGGTGACTGTCCAGGCAGCCAGCTGTTTCTGTCATTTCTCACATTTTTTGGAAGTCACTTATTTGCACTTCCTGCTTACTCAGTTAATATTATTTCCTTCTCAGTTCTCTGAGGGAGCTGAAGACTAGATAGTAATAGTTTTCCTTGTTAAGAAAATCAGAAAAGAAACTTACTACAGAAGTATAAAGTGTGCAAGTTTGAAAGATATCAAAAGATAGTTTTCGGTTGGTAATAAAAGTTATGATAGAGAGTGAATTAGGCATAACATTTTGTACTTCCCAAAATAGAATAAACAATGGAGTATTTTTTCTGAATCTGTCAAATTAATGGACTGGACATCGTTAATGTAATTCTTGGTTGTATATATTGTGCGTATTTATTGTACTTATTGGATATGGTTTTCTTGTATTAGTTATAGCCTTCTTTTATTATTTTAGACAAAAGGGGGAAATGTGGTAATGTATTGTGTACCCTAATAAACTTGCCTGAGGATCAGAGGACAGAGTCAGCCACTAGATTAGACATAGAGGTCAGGCCGTGGTGGCACACATCTTTAATCCCAGCCCTTGAGATCTCATGCCTTTGCTTGGGAAGCACACACGCCTTTAATCTCAGGAAGTAATATGGCAGGGCAGAGAAAAGTATATAAGATGTGAGGAAATAGGAACTCTCTCTCTTTAGACTGAGGATTTTGTAGACGTAAGAACTAGTGGCTGGCTGTTCTGCTTCTGTGATCTTTCAGCTTTCACCCTGATATCTGGCTCTGGGTTTTTTTTTGTTTTTGTTTTTTTTAAGACCATCTAAGATATGAACAAATAAATCTATAAAAATATAGTGTAACAATTTTTAAATCTATACATAAGGCAAAAGTTTTGGTGTTTGTGCTTACATCTATACCATTTCTTTGATAAAACAAAAAATACTTTATGTAAGAGAGAATCACAACTATTGAGTGAATAAATGAACAAAGGAATGAAGATAATTTAGAACAAAATGCTATCCTGCTTATAAGAAAAATTTCTTGTGTATAAGGGGCACATTAACTGTCAATTTGCTATCAGTTAGCCTAGCCAGCACCATTAATTTGCATTCCTCTTCTTCCAATCAAGGTTTTTTTTTTTTTTTCTCCCGCTTCTTTTGGTCCAATTTTTTTTATTTTTTTTGGTTTTTCGAGACAGGGATTCTCTGTGTAGCTTTGCGCCTTTCCTGGAGCTCACTTGGTAGCTCAGGCTGGCCTCGAACTCACAGAGATCCGCCTGCCTCTGCCTCCTGAGTGCTGGGATTAAAGGCGTGCGCCATCAACGCCTGGCTTTTTGGTCCAATTTTTAATTTTTAAATTACATTTATTTATTTGTGTGTATGTATGTGTGAAATGTGGGCACATGCATGAAACAGTTCTCATGAGGCTGTCCAAGGACAACTTGCTTGTTGGAAATTGGTTCTCTCCTTCCACCATGTGGGTTCTGGGCATGGAGATCAAGTTATCAGGCTACATGGCAAGCACCTTTACCCGCCTAGAATATGGGCTTCCAATGGGCTCAATATATGCTTGAGACAGAAGGGACAGAATCAGGCTGGTTGGATCAAAGGGAAAAAAAGCCAATAAAAACTAGAGGCATCTTTTTTTTCTCTTTGAGGAAAGACTTCAAGAGCCCCAAAGTTTGATATGATGAATGTCAGAACCCCAAAGTCTGATATGATGAATGTCAGAGTTCTTGTTAGAAGCACAGACAAAATTTTCTTGGGAAAAAAGGTTTACATGTACATACATACATTCTCCAAAGTGAAAGACAATTCTTGGAAAACTACCCTTCTGGCTTCCCATAAAGTAAGTTAATTCACGTTTACAGTTTAAGGATGCATATTGTGAATGAACCTGGTTTTAACTATGTCTCCATCAAGAGCAATTTCTCTCATTTGCCCCCACACAAGAATTTTACTAGCATAAGTATACTGAATATTTATTTTTCTACAATGGCTCTTTGAGGAACTATAAACCTAATAAAATAGACTATTTTACCCACATAAAAACCAGTTTTCACCCCTTATAATATTACCTCATTTAGAATATGTGAACAATCAAAAAGGTGCAATAAAGAAAACAATGGAACAGAGTGCTGATCCAAACTCTAACCCCAGCATTGGGAGGCTGAGGCAGGAGGATCCTAAGTTCAAAGCAAGCATAGGACACAGAATGAGTTCCAAGCCAATTTGAGCTACGGAACAAGAAGCCCAAAATAGAGCAAAATGAAACAAAAAACAAACAAAAAAAAAAAACAATGGATGAATTAAAAAGGAATTTAATAAATACAGAATCCAGATAGTGTTGGTGTGCACCATCAATCCCAGCACTTGCAAAGTAGAAAAAAGAAGATCAGGAAGGAGTTCAAAGTCATCCTCAGAAACAATGTATTCCAGGCCAGGCAGGACAAGTAAAACCCTATCTCAGAAAAGAAAAGAACAAAAAATCTGATCTTTTTTATATCCATTAGAATAGTCTCGAGTTTTAATTAGAATGTTAAATTCATTTATAATGTAATTACTTTTGTAATTTACATATACTCACTTAATTTTCTGCTTATCCCATTTTGGGTTAACTTTTCCTTGCTTTCTGAAATAATTCAAGGGTTAGAGGGAAAAAGGCAGACAGATCAGAAGTTCAACATCTTCCTCATCAGTCTAGAATACGTAAGACTGGAAAGAAAGGAAAATAGAAAGGAAAGGGAAAGAAAACACAAGACACAAAAATCAGGAATCAAGGTGGGTTTATCACCACCAATCCTACATTAAAAAGTACAGCAAAACATGATGAATTTTTTTAAAAATGCCAGTAAAATCAACAACTTAGAAGAAATGGTCAATTCTTTGAAAAATAAGACAATGTGACAAGGTTTTATGGTTTTCATCTATGGTTCCTGGCTCATGATCCCTATAGCCACTGTTATCTCCTATGTGATGAAAATGATATTGTGGTGTTTGAGGCCTTAGAACCCCAAATCTCTTCCCCTCTGACCTTCTCCTGTCTCCTGTGACCTGTTGTCTTATTTTCCACAAGGAAGATCATAGAGATTTAAAACATTTTACTCTCTATTTGCCTTGGAGCTTCCAGCCATTAAGAAAGTCTCTGACCTATCTTGTCTGGCAGTATTTCACAGGATGTCCATTCAGAAATGGCCCTGTCTATCTTCCCAAAGGAGGGAAACTGTTAAGAATCTGAATTGGTAGGTTTTCTCACTGTAGTCTGGAAACTTTGTTACATCCTTTGGTCCAGTAATATTCTGTACCATTGCCCATTATTCAATTATATTTATGCAACACAGTCCTCATAAAAACTCAAAAGAATGGGCAGGGTTTGAAAGAGCTGAACACATGGAAACTTACAAAATGTTAAACAAGAACTGATGTTTTCGACTTTCTAAAATTAACACAAGATGAAACAGAAAATCAAAATTGAAGTACAGTTCAATAAAAACTACCAGCAACCTACAACAGAAGGAAACATCCCCAAGACACTAAAGGAACTCTCTGAAAACTCAACAGCGACTCAGACTTAATAATGAAGGACCGCACACCTGCCTTGAGCGGGGAGGAAGGCAGCAGTGCCCACTCTCATCTTCTCTCTGCAGCCATGGCTGGAGGCTCTGACTTTACAACAACAACAAAAATGGCAGCAATATTAGAAAGGAAGGCAACTTGTCTCTGTTTTATACATAATATGAATGTGTAGAATATCCCATGGAACCTGCAAAGCAACTACTAAGAATTAATAAATAACTCAGCAGGTATGATGAATCAAGATAAATACACAAAAATCTACTGAAGTTTATACACTAACAAATTTAAATTTTTTTCTTTTTTTTTAAATAAATTTCTAATACTATGTACACAGAAGAGGGTACCAGATCTCATTACAGATGGCTGTGAGCCACCATATGGTGCTGGGAATTGAACTCAGGACCTCTGGAAGAACAGTTGGTGCTCTTAACCTCTGAGCCATCTCTCCAGCCCCAAATTTAAAAATTTTTAATGAGCCATTTCTATCAAAACTGCAAAATAATTTAGAAAGTATTATATCAAAGATGTCTTACAGTAAAAGAAATAATAATAACAGTGCTACAGCAGAACTAACAACTTAAGAAGATACATGGTAGAATGAATTAGAAACAGTATTATCATTTGCCAGGCATGGTGGCATATGCCTGTAATCTCAGCACTCAGGTAACTGAGCCAGGAAAGATGAAGTTAGAGGTCAGTCTGGCATACAGGTAAGTTACAGGGCAGTCAAGCCTACACAGGGAGACCCTTTCTCAAAACAACAACAACAAAATACTTTACCTAATGTTTGTGAATATATATACAACAATATTAAGCTGTTAACTGTCGTTAGTTTGAACTATAAAATACCAACTCAGAAGAAAAGAAAAAATTCCTGGATAGCTTATCAATGAAACAGAAAACCTAACAGACCAATAACAAATAATGAAAATGATTCAGCAATAAGAAGTCTCCCATCAGAGGAAACTTTAAAACCAAATGATTCCAATACTACCTCTATCAAATATTTTAAAAAAGAAGAACCAATACCAATTTGTCTTAACATACTCTACAAAGTGTGGCTACCCTGATACCCAAACCAAACAAAAATACAGTTTAAAAAGGGAGCCACTAGTCAATATCCTTGATGAATACAGATATAAAAATCTGCAACAAAATTCAAGCAAAACAAACTGACCAACACATTATAAAGACTCACCACAATAAAGCAAGATTCAACACCTGCTGTGGGATGTTCTGCATGCTGTGAATGTGTTGCTCTGTTTAGTTGATAAATAAAACGCTGATTGGCCAGTAGCCAGGCAGGAAGTATAGGCAGGATAAACAGACAAAGAAAATTCTGGGAAGTGGAAGGCTGAGTCAGTAGACGCCAGCCTGCTGTCCAGGGCGCAACATGTAACGGCACACAGGTAAAGCCATGGAACACGTGGCAACATATAGATTAACAGAAATGGGCTGAGTTTAAATGTAAGAGCTAGTCAGTGGTAGGCCTTAGCTAATGTCCGAACAGTTTTAAGTAATATAAGCTTCTGAGTGATTATTTTATAAGCAGCTGCGGGGTCTGTGGGGCTGGGCAGGACCAGAGAAAACTTCAGCTATAAACACTGGTATGCAAGAAAGGCTTAACATAGCCAAATCAATAAACACAATGGACCATATCAACAGAATAGAAGAAAAAAAAAAACCAATCTTCTCAATAAAATGCAGAACAGGCAACTGACAAAATTCAACATGGTAAGAACAAAACTATAGAAGAAACATAAACACAGTAAAAGTCATTTCTAATAAGCCAACAGTTAACATTACACCAAACTGGGAAAAGCTGAACATGTCCTTGGTAAGAAACAGAACAAGATCAGGACATCTGCTTTCACCACTTTGATTAAATACTGAGAGTCCTAGCCAGAACAGTTCAACAAGAGAATGAAAAGTCGGAAGGAAGAGAAAGTGAAATCATCACTTTTTGATGATGACGTGATCTTACATATGAAAATCTCCAAAGAAAGAGTCTATGAAAAGCATTTCATAAGAATACTAAATGAACAAAGTTGTAAGACATGAACATGAAAATCGGTGCTGCTGCATGCCAACAGCACATTATTTAATGTGTAGATAGACAAAGCTCAAATAAAAACATGATATCCAAGAACAAAGTGGTGAAAGAGCTCTATAAAACTATAAGGCACTGAAAAAGAAACTAAAGATGATACACAAATTATGGAGATGTTCATTCACAGATTAGAAGAAATAATAACATTAAAATGTCCATAGTGACAAAAATGACCTGTACATCTGATAGGATTTCTATCAAAATATCAATGACGTTTTTAATAATGTCTTTAATTATTTTGAGAAAATTATAGCATGTTTTGGTCATATTCTTTCCCCTCCCTCAACTCATCCCAAACCCTCCCCTACTTCCCTACCCACCCAACTTTATGCTCTTTCTGTTAGGCGTCCAGTTCGTGCTGGCTGACTATCTTGTGCATGGGACCTGCTCTGGAGTGTGACTGATATAGCATGTCACTTCATTAAAAAAAAATAAAACAAAAAAATAAAAACCTGATTTCCCCTCTCACAACAGCTATCAGTTATGATCAGCCTCCTGGCTAGGGATGGAATTTTGTCTATCTTGAGCATATGCAGATCCTAAACATTGCATGGAACCACAAAAAACTCCAAGTAGCTAAACCAGTCTTATCAAAACAACAGGAAAAAGACATTACGCTACCAGACTTCAAAATATAGTAATACAAATGTGTAACAATCAAAACCGACAGGAATGGGCATGACCAAAAATGGAAAAGAACAAAGATCACAGAAGGAAACAAACATGTACAGCCAATTGTTTTTTTCAAAATGATACTGAGAATGAACACTGAAACAGAAGTCTATTTTTCTGACTTATTTATGTGTATGAATGTCTTGCTTGTATGCATGTATGTGCACCATGTGCCCACAGAAGTCAGAAAAAGGTGTTGGCTTCCCTGGAACTGGAGTTACAAATGGTTGCGTGCCACCATGTGGACACAGGTAATTGAACACAGGTTTTTCAGTTAATCATACAGGGAAATTGACAGTTCATATTACCTAGTAAAAGACACTTCATTAAAAATCAAGTAGAGAATGTGTTGCCTCATTTATTTCGAGTTTTAAAAGGGGGGAAACTGACTTATGGGTTTAATTTTTAAAAAATGGTAAAAGCAGGCATGGTGGTGCATGTTTCTAATCCCAAAAGCAGAGATAGGTGGATCTCTGTGAGTTTGGGGCCAGTATGATCTACATAGTGAGTTCTAGGATAGCCAGGGCTACATAGTGAGACCCTGTCTCAAAAAGTAAATAAATAAATAAATTTTTTAAAAAGAAAGAAAGGAAGGAACAAATGAATGAAAAAAGGAAGAAAGGAATGAAGGGAAAAAAGAACAGTTACTTGAATGAGAAAAATAAAAAGACTAGTTGTTTCCTATAGAGATAGTCCAGTGATAGGTTAACTTCAAGAGGAACATGAAGGGACTGGAGAGATGGCTCAGAGGTTAAGAGCAGTGGCTGCTCTTCCAGAGGTCCTGAGTTCAATTCCCAGTAACCACATGGTGGCTCACAACCATCTGTAGTGAGATCTGGTGCCCTCTTCTGGCATGCCTGCATACATGCAGGTAGAACACTTGTATACATAATAAATAAATAAAAAAAAAAAATCTCCTTTAAAAAAAAAAAAAAGAGGAACATGAAGGATCTTTCTGGATTGACACTGATGATGTTCAATGTCTATGTGGTTCTCTCTTCTCTGATAAGTTCAACTTGTGTCAAGTTGACATAAAAATAGCCAACACAAGGGCCAAACCCAAGGCCACAAACATGTTAGGGTTATGTTCATTCCTAAAAGCTATTTGAAAAAGAAAATCCATTACAGCATATTATAATTGTACTGTAAAGAATATTTCTGCAGCTAAAATAAGTAAATATGAAATGTTACTTTTAAAAAGATATTTTAAATATATATATATATATATATATATATATTGTGTGTGTGTGTGTGTGTGTGTGTGTGTGTGTGTGTGTGT
>CABHPP010127208.1:0-15840 GCA_902168425.1 Peromyscus attwateri
AGCACTCCAGAGGGGCGGGGTACAGCTCCTGGGTCAGCTGGCTTAGGTTGCCTGTGTGATACAGAAGGTCCTTCAGGACAGCCATGGAGATGTCATTGTCACAAAAATTGACCCTGGTGAGTTGAGAGCACTGGCTCAGGGCAGGCAGGAGGGTGATGAGCTGAGAGTCCACCAACCAGCAGCCCTCCAACTCTAGGGTCTGCAGAGTGTCTGCAACACTCTTTAGGAGATCATGGAAAGGCACAGGATATAAATCAATTAACTTCACAAGTCTCAGGTTCAGGTGTTTGAGCTGATGGAGACTCTGACTCTGCGACAAGGAATTCAAATCTAACTGTGAGAGCTTGCACATAGTGATGGACAGGGTCTCCAAAGGGGTCTTCAGGTACCTAGGGAGAGACCAAGTGATTAGTTCTGGCACATAGAGATGGAGAGAGTTGGTGTTAGGGTTAGCATAGAGGTAAAGGTGACCACTTGTCTTCAGGTCATGTGACTATAATGGAGATCAATATCCAGGATATTAGAGTCTCCCCATTCTTGGCAGAGAGAGGCCTGTGAGTATCAGAATGGGACTTACTCAGTCCACAGGTGTGCAGTCCATTACTATCAAGAAGAGAACCTGTGCTAGCCACATTAGCCGAGGGCACACTCTGCCTTTCCCAGTAGTCTGCGCTAAAGTTCCTCACCCCTACCTCTCACACACAGTAGGTATCACTCATTTCCACCCATTTCTACTCAGGTCCTACCTGGGCTCAAAAAAGGATTTTGCATGTGGGAAATTAGAAGACACACAAATGCTAAGCACAGAGTTCCCCTGGGAATGTGGGCCCTCTCTAGTTCTGGGCCCACTGTTCTGACCTATTCCCTTCCCCTTATCTTAGACAGAATGCCAAGGAAGAATACACAGCACATGCTTACTACATTTGACCCACCAATTGGTCTTCTAGCAAGGCCACTCTCTACATATCTCTTACCCCAGCTCAGCCTCTGCTTAATGAGTGGTCACTGAACAAACTGAGCTCTTGACTCCGTTAAAATGGAAAAACAAAACCCTTAGATGCTGTGATGACTCCATGATTGTGAAATCCACAGTGGTTGGCTGATCTCATTCAGGTGCCCACTACTCTCTAATGTAAGAGGAAGGGTTGCCACGAGAGCAGAAATCACTCTCCATCCTACCTTACCTGAACAACTGTTTCATGTGCTCACTGGAAAAGTAGACGCCATTCATGGAGAGATGTTGGAGACAGTTGAGTTTGGAAAACTGAGACACGAACTTGGTGATACACTTTTGTATGTCTGTGGGGGTATTTAGAACCTTGAAGGTGTTCTTGTGGATCCGGGTTAAAAGGAGTTTTTGAAGATTCCTCATCTGGTCCAGGTAAGATACAAAATGCACCAGAGTGGACAGACTCCAACCTGTATTCAGTTCCAACTCCTGGATGCTGTCAGGCTGGAAAACCATCAAGACTTTCCTGACGGTGTAGACGGGCAAAGCCCAAATCCGCATCTTCACACAGCACAGCCTTATGAAACTTCTTCTCTGCTGGGCCCACTGTAACAAGTATGTTTGGTGTTCATTCAGATGGAACCTGAGGCAAAGGTCCGTGACCACCTTCAAACGCTGCCTCAGTGCGTATCTAGGACGGCGCTTTGTGGTTTGCTTTTCACACACAGCCTCTGCTGGGCAGTCTTCACCCTCTGGTCCAGCCCAAACATCCCAGAAGTCGTGGTGCACATTCCTCAGGTCGAGCACTTGAAGCTTCCGCCTCCTGTGAGTAGAACAGAAGTGTCAGGAGACACAAAAGACCAAACCCAGTGCCAGCTTTTCCCAGGCAGCTCTGCTGCCACCTGGTCCCTGCTCTGTTATGTGTGTGTGTTTATGCTTTTCAATCCTGGGTCTCCACACAGCACCTCATGCCTTCCAGGCAAGGGGCTCTTTGCCTGAGCTGCATCTAAAGCCCTGCCCTGCTTCCTCCATTCAGTTACTCTTGACCTTCTCTTCCACTCACTTCTAGAACCTGTGTGAGAGCCAGAGAAAGGTTCATTCCACTGTGGCTACAGCTGCTTTAAGCTCTACTCCATACCCAACTGTCCTTTATACTGGGGCTCAACAGGGGTCAGGGCCTCTGCAATCTTAAGATGATACCACCAGAAGCCTCTGATCGACCTTTGACCCCATTCTCCCTTACTCCAGATGTCTCTTTCCTGTACCCCAGTGTCTACCATTCTACCCTAGCTGGCTCTCGCTTACCTGGGGAGAACCTTCTGTGTCCATAGCATGTCTACTCCATCCAGCACAGCCTGCAAGGTCTCCAGGTGGGGAGTCTTCATCAGGGTCCCCACAGGGAGGAAGGGGAAGGGCCACGTTGCTACCATAGCCCTCAGGATGTTAGTTTGTCTGTGGTTGAAGGCTTCCTTGAACAGTGGTGGGAACAGCACCGTAGGCAGGTGTTGCAGAGCAGAGATGGCCAGGGCCTCCTCCCTCAGCAGCCTCTGCACTGCCAGCTGCAGGAGTGGGGGTGGGTCCTGACCACTCATCCTTCAGCTCTTTAGTCTGAAAAAACCTGGTGAAAAATAAAGGAAGCTGTATCTTAGAAAACCCCACTTCTCACTTGTCTTAGTTACTGTTTTCTACTGCTGTGATGAGACACCATGACCAAGGTAACTTATGAAAGCATTTAATTGGAGGTCTGATTACAGGTTCAGAAGGTTAATCCATGACCATCAATTATAGGTAGGCATGGCACTAGAGAAGTAGCAGAGAGCTTACATCTCATCTGCAAGCAAAGAAGGCCTGGCGTGGGCTTTTGAAACCTCCAAGCCCACCCCTAGTGACTTACCTTCTCCAACAAGGCCACGTCTCCTAATTCTTCCAAAACAGTCCACCAACTGGGAACCAAACATTCAAATACAGGAACAACATACGACCATACCTTCTCAACTGTGCTACCTAAATCCAGCCACTGTTCCTCCAAATTGAACTCCTACTGGGAAGGGGTACCCAGGAACCTAAGAGCTGAACCCCATCCTTTTATGGCAACAGGAACACTGATCATCTCTCAAGATGCTCATGGGAAGGCCATGGGAATGTTTCATGCCTAATCTTCCCATATCCTACTTGTTTTAATTTTTTTAGAGGTATTTATTGTATTTTATGCCTGCAGGCATGCATGTGTGCCTGCTGAATCCCCTGGAACCGGTGCTACGTTACAGATGGTTGTGAGCCATCATGCAGGTCCTGGGAATTGAATCTGGGTCCTCTGCAAGAGCAATTAAGTGTTCTTAACTGCTGTGCCATCTCTCCAGCCCCCCATATTTTGCTTTTGACCAGCTAAACCTGCCTGGGAATGACAGAGGGTAGGGTGTGTGAAATGTGCATTAATCATTACTTGTTACTTTCAAAGCTTTAGAGCCTGATGGAGGATACTCAGCTATGCCATACTACTCTGGAGACTGAGGCAGAGGGGTCGATAAACTCATACCAGCCTGACAGTGACTCACATATAAAACAAGCTCTCACAAGCAGTTCTCAAGCCATGTAACTGTCTGGAGAGTGTCTATGGGACAGTGACTTTGAGATGAAGATGTTGATGCAGAGAGGTTTACAGGAAGAGAATTTCCCAATGTTGCATTCAAGTCTAGGTGAGGAAAGAGATGAGAAAAGGAAAAACTTCCAGCCATACTTTTAACACGATGCACGGCATGGTGGCAGGAGCCTCCCCAGCACTTTGGAAGAAGTTCCAGGCCAGTTTAGTCTGTATAGTTTCTGGCCAGTCCAAGTTGAGGGTCTCATAAGGAAAAAACAAAAACAAAAACAAAACCCAAGACTGGAGATATGGCTTAGCAGTTAAGAGTACTGGCTGCTCTTCCAGAGGACCTGAGTTTGGTTCCCAGCACCCTCATGGTGGTTCACAATGTAACTTTAGTACCCAGGGGATCCGCCCTCTTCTGTGGCCTTCATGAGCACTAGGCATACACATGGTGTACAGTACTGGGGTTTGATCCTAGGGCCTGGCCCATGCTAGACAAGTGCTCTCCCATTAAGCTACATATCCAACTCATTCATTTCATTTTATGTAGTGACAAGATCACTTTGTGTACCCTACGATAGCCTGGAACTGGGGTTCTTTCTCCATTGTGTCCCCAGTGCTATGACTCCAGGAGTGTGCTAGCAGCCCACCTGGCTTTGTCTTAATTTGAGACAAGGTCTTGCCAAATTGACCAGGCTGAACCAACTACATTCCTACAGCTTCAGTCCCCAGAAGAAATGGGATTTGTGCCTTGTGTTATCAAATCTCATTCCCAGTACTATTTTAAAGATACGGCTTAAAAGAAATTTCAATTTATAAAGCCACAAAACAGTAACTTGAAAAGTATATACCTTAAAAAAAAAAAAAAAGCCAGGCAGTGGTGGTACACCCCTTTAATCCCAGCATTTGGGAGGCAGAGGCAGGCTTATCTCTGTGAGTTCGAGGCCAGCCAGCCTGGTCTACAGAGCGAGTTCCAGGACAGGCTCCAAAGCTACACAGAGAAACCCTGTCTCAAAAAAAAAAAAAAAAAAAGGCTGGATGGTGGTGGCGCACGCCTTAAATCCCAGCACTGGGGAAGCAGAGGCAGGCGGATCTCTGTGAGTTTGAGGCCAGCCTGGTGTACAGAGCTACTTCCAGGACACAGAGAAGCCTTGTCTCAAAAAAACAAAACAAAACAAACAAAAAAGTGTAACTTAAGGAATTACAAACTAATCAAATGTAGAGTTGGAAAGTCAGGAGTTCAAGACCAGCCTAGTCTTAATAATACTAAACTTAATACAATCAAACAAAAGCAAATTCCATTCAATGGAATTTCTCATTACAGCCTGGTCTACAGAGCAAGTTCCAGACAGCCAGGGATACACAGACAAACCCTGTCTTGAAAAACCAAAATAAATAAATAAAATCCAAACAGAGAAGGTGGAATTAAGATTGGCTGTTTAAAATCAGGCTAGACAACATAAGACTATGTCTCTAAAATAAAACAAAATAAAAATGTAAAGTCATATATAATGAGACAGTCTTGTAACCTGCATCCCAATTCTTAGGAGGAAGAAAGATCAAGAGTACAAGGCCAGCCCCAGTTATATATTGAGCTCAAGACCATCCTTGGCTACATAAGACTCCATTTCAAACACAAAATTTATGTGAGTTCTACTTCAACCTGTTCTACATGTGACTGTCTCTAAAAAGAAACAGGTATTTAAAAATAAGCCTTTAGTAGTGAATCAGGCTTTTAACTCCCCCCACCCCAGACACAAGGTTTCTCTGTGTAGCCCTTGCTGTCCTGGAACTCAATATGTAGACCAGGCTGGCCTCGAACTCAAGAGATCTGCCTGCCTCTGCCTTGAGAGTGCTGGGATTAAAGGTATGCACCACCACTGCTGGGCTCAGGTTTTTAATTCTGTCAGGAGGATGAGGCAGTCTGAGCCCATCCTGGACTAGAGACTGAATAACCAAAGAATATAACTTTTAAATTGACACAAATCAAGGCATAATTCTAGATATTCGAGTACCCCCCAGCTTGTAGTTCCAGCATGGGGAGGCGGACGCGGAACTGCTAGGTGTTTAAAGGCACCCTGCTACAGAGTTCAACCTTGTCTCAAAAAACAAACAATAATTTGGTATTAACCAGAGCTTGGTGAAACACACTGGTAATCATGAACTACGGAGGCTGGGGAGGGGAGGGGCGGCAGGGTGTTTCTTGATTTCTGGCCCAACCTGAGCTACATTCTAGCCTGGGCAGCATAGTGGGGCCTTGTCCCCCCAAAAATTAATAAAAATGAAACCAACAAATTAAAATCAAAAGACATTTAAGATGACGGTAAACTTCATCATGTGTAAACCCAATGTCTGCAATCTGTCCGTATGAAGAGAAGAAATCAGAGTTCCCTTGGCATCTTGAGTCAAATGCCCCTGAATCAGTGGGCCCTGATGGAGGTGGTTGACTTACCAGAAACAAGCACTAATTACAGGACTCAGAATCCCAGAAGAACCAGGCAGTCACTCCAGGCTCGCGCTTCAAGGCTTCCCTGGCTCCTCTGAAAATTTCTCACCCATCCTCACTTCACACTTCCGTCCTGAAGCATTTTTATCCGTTCTCCGCCTCGCACTTCCGGTCTGAAGTTTTTTTTCCCCTTCCGTATTCCGTCTCATACTTCCGGTTCGTAGCCCCGCCTGCCAACCACAAGCTGTCAGCCGATTGGATGACTGAGTCTCCGCCCTGCCTGGGCTTTTTCTGCGTCTGGATTCAATACAAATTCTCTGTGCGAAGGGAAAACAAATAATAAAGAGCAGAAAGACCCGCGAAATGGCGGACGCTTTTGACCCAAGCCCTCGAGAGGCAGAGGCAGGGGGATCTCTGTGTGTTCAAGGCCAAGTTCTCTGAGAGGAAAAAAACAAACCAACCGACCCGGAAAGCCGCGGGAAATGGTGCACGCCTTTAATCCCAGCCTTCCGGTAGCCGATTCAGGCAGATCCTTATCATTTCGAGCTCAGCCTGCTCCGCCTAGCGTTCCAGTATAGCCAGGTCTCCATAGTGAGACTGTCTCAAAAAAACAAAAAGCAACAACAAAAAAGAGAAACCCGGGGTTGAGGATTTAGCTCAGTGGTAGAGTGCTTGCCTAGCAAGCGCAAGGCGCTGGGTTCGGTCCTCAGCTCCGGAAAAAAAAAAAAAAAAGAAAAAAAAACCAAAAAAAAAAAAAAAAAAAAAAAGACCCGAGATTCCGTGAAAGTCAAAGGCTCATTCAGGATGCATTCCCACTTAGTTTGATTTATATTTGTTTTACTTATTTATTTGCGTATTTATGTACTTCATTTTGGATTTATTCCTTGAATGAAAAAAAATAAAAATAAAAAGGAAAGGACATGACTGTTCCTAGGTATGATGGAGTTTGATTTATATATTTGCTTTACTTATTTATTTGCTTATTTATGTACTTAGTTTTGGATTTCTTGAATGAAAAATAAAAATAAAAAGGAAAGGATATGGCTGTTCCTAGATACAGTGGAGGAGAAGATTAGTGTAGATCATCTGGAAGAGTCCAGAGTAGACAAGACCCTGAGCCATGTGAGGAAACCGGACAGACAAAGAGAGGAGAGAGGGGAATCAGGTGCTGCAGTCAAGAAGGCAAAGGGTTTAAAGGGAACGGGGGGGGGGGGGGGGGGTGTATCCAAAATGGCTAGATTATATAGGGAAGAGCCTCTGTGAGAAGGATAGCCCAACCCCTGGTCTGGAGAGTTCCGGGTAGAGCATGCAAGCAGGAACTGACATGCTGAGCGAGCCTAGTGGCCTGGTCCGTTTTGCTATGTTAAATAGGCACTTGAACCATTTGTCCTGAGGTTTAAGACTTAACATTTCTGAGATGGGGTTTTGCTCTGTAGCTAAGGTTGATTTGGAACTCCAACTCTGAGAAATTTTCCTGCCTCAGCCTTCCTCCTGGGATGGTTACAGTTATGAGCCAACAGATCTGGCTGAATTGTATTCATTTGTGACCCACCTAGTTCTAAATGTGACTCAGTGGGGATGAGGGGTGCTAATCTGTGCCTGATAACAGACATAAAAAGTATAAAGCTGAAATTATTATTGATAAAATTATGAACATGTTCTGGAATCAGGGGCTGAGCTGGATGCTCTTACAAGTCTGCTGTGGCAGCCACTGAGAAGGCTGAGGCAGGACGATGGCTTGTATCCATTAATATTGTGGCAAGGGACCTTGAAGAGAGCTGAGTTTGTAGAGTGCTTGCTTTTCAGCATCCTCAAAAGTTCTCTGTTTAGCAAGCACTGTACCTACCAGACAGGACACTTCGGGGCATGTCTGTAATCCCAAAACTCAAGAGTTGGAGTCAGGAGGATCAGTTCAGTCATTTTTGGCTACCTAGCAAGCTTGATGCCAGCCTAAGCTATATGAGACCCTTGCTCTAAAATGATGAAAAAACTTGGCTTTGAGGATAAAGCCACCTTAGTTCCCCAGAAGACAGAGGGTGCTTTGGAAATTATCAGCTAGCACACTGGCTCGTGGAGAAGACTCGATGGAGAGTGGGAGCTGTGGGGGGAGTGAAATGGCTCGGTGGCTAATGAGACCCACCCAGCCTGACTATTTGAGTTCAGACACCCAGGCCCATGTGGTGGGAGAAGAAAACTGACTCTTGAGGCTTGTCCTCTGACCCACAGACATACAAAAATAAATTACCCCCCCTTTTTTTTTTGAGACAGAGTTTCTCTGTGTAACAGTCCTAGCTGTCCTGGAACTTGCTTTGTAGACCAGGCTGGTCTGGAATGCACAGATTCGCCTGCTTCTGCCTCCCAAGTGCATACTTTTTTTTAAAAAATGAGAATGAAGGTAAGCAAGAGTGGTGGTGCAGCTTATACCTCAGCAGTCGGAGGCTGAAGGAAGATCCGGAGGCTGAAGGAAGATCCATCACAGTTTTGAGTCTAGCCTCAAAAACAGAGTGAACCCCTATAGCTAGTAAACAACTAACAACAATGGAAGCAGGGGCTCAGTGCCACAGAGTGTCTTGGCATCAGACCTGAGGGGTTAGGTGATAATCTAGAAGCCCTGGTGTTAGGAGCTATGGCAACCTGGGGTGTGGGAGAGCAAGCAACATAGAGGAGGTCAATGTCCCTGGCAACATGGTGGGGACCACCTCCACCTGAAAGTTAAAGAATTCTTTTTGTTGTTGTTTGAAATAGGGTCTCACTATGTAGGTCTGGCTGTCCTGGAGCTCACTGTAGCTCACTATGTAGACCAGGATGACCTTGAACTCACAGAGACCTGCCTGCTTCTGCCCCCCAGGGTGCTGGGATTAAAGATGTGTACCACCACACCTTATGAGATTTCCCTTTCTTTGAGATAGGATCACACCCTGTAACTCAGTTGGCGGGCCTAGAATTTTCTACATAGACTAGGCTGGTCTCATACTCATAGTGATTGACCTTTCTATTGTCCTTGCCATTTGAGAGTTGATGCAGGAGAACTTCAAGTTCAAGATCTGCCTGAACTACAGAGCAAGTCCACAGCAGCCTAGGAAACTGAGAAAAATGTTATTTCAACATAAAAAGTTACAAAAGGGCCAGTGGTTGGAAGCCGGGGGCTGCTAAGTAGTGGTATGAGTAGATAGCATCATAAACCTTCTGAAGAACCAGAGAAGAGACTTGGAGTCTGAGAGCCTGTTTCTGCTGGATTGGGCCCCATCTTTAGTGTCCAGACCTTGTTGTCACCCACCTCCATCAGGACACCCCATCTCACCTGGCCCACACCACATCCACTGGGGACATTAACCCAAGATGGCCAAGAGAACTCTGACTTCTGTCTCTTCTCATACAAATTGAAGACTGGTTTCGGCTCCCAGTGAAGCTTTGCTTTCATCACAAATGTTTCTGTTTGTTAATTTGTAGGTTTAATTTTTTTTTTTTTTTTGAGCTGAGGACTGAACACAGGGCCTTGCACTTGCTAGGCAAGCGGTCTACCACTGAGCTAAATCCCCAACCCCATCATTTTTTATTTTATTTTATTTATGTAGCCTGGGCTGACATAGAATTCACCGTGTAGGCCAGACTGGTCTCAAACTTGTGGAGATGAGCCTGCCTCTGCCTCCTGCATAGTTCCTGCTCCAGGCTAGAGTAACCTAATGACTTAAAAAGCAAAATAAACAAGTTAAAGGTAATGTTAAACTCTTTTCTCACTCTTTTCTACCCCTAGACTCCAGTGCAACATGGGAGGTCCTCTGTGTCAGATCATTAGAACTGCCAACTTGATCCAACCCTCAGGAGGAAGAGGCAGGTGGGTCTTTGTGACCTCAAGGCTAGTCTGTACTGCTAAGGGAGTTCAAGACCAGTTAGAGCTACTTAGTAGGATCCTGGCTCAAAGAAAACACCAGCTAAGGCTGTCCATTTCAGCATCTGGAGAAGTGTTTAGAAACAATCTGTGCCTTCACAGCCTCCACCAAGCCTGACAACCTGAATTCCATTCCCTGCATCTGAATGGTAGGATTTCCCTCTAACTAACTCTTGCAAATTGTCTTCTGACCTTCACATGCATGCTGGGGCATGCAAATACCAACACATACACTGTTTTGCCTTTGTGCAAAATTAAAAAGCCTTTCTTTGTTACATTATATACCCACACATAAAATAAATAATTAAATGTGAAACCATTTAACTGCCATTCAGTTGGAGTTACATTCCTGTGTTTGGGTTAAAGACTGTCTTGCTGTGTACCCAGACTGGCATCAAATTTACAGTCCTCCTGCCTCATTCTCTCAAATACTGGAATATAGCTAAGCAAGACCACGGCAAGTTCTAAAGCTTTTAAAAATAAAAGTGGGCACCAGGAGCTGGAGAGATGGCTCAGCAATTAACAGCTTGTTTGTGCTTCTCTTCCAGGTGACCTGAGTTTGGTTCCCATCACTCACACCCCCACATGCAATTGCAGCTCTGGAGGATCCTACTCCTTCTTCTTGCCTCTGTGGGCACCTGTACCCATGTACTGTGAGCATGTTTGGGAGCGCGCGCTCACACACACACACACACACACACACACACACACACACACACACAATTTTATTTCACAGCTCTCCTTAGCTATTCTCAGCCATGTCCCATTAGTTGAATAGAGTACAAGTAGGCTGACACCTGCCTTCCTTTGAGGGGGTGAGAGATGATCAGAAGTGGGTTCACCTTCATGGGGCTCGGCGTTCCATCTCCTGTACCCCCACAGAACAGGATTTAGAGGGGCAGAGGTTGGGATTGGGTGGAATAATGGTGAAGTAAAACTCACAGGAGTGATTGTGAGTCCACCCCGCTGCCTGGGAGGGCACCACAGCTTTGACACCATCAGAGAGTGAGTGGAATGGGGGTCAGCTGAGGTCTCCTCCATTGTCACAGCAGGGACTCTCACTCTGGTGTGTTCCTGTGATGAGAGAGAAGGGCTCCTAAACCTTAGCCTGAAAGGATGTCAGAAAACAACTTGCAGGAGTTAGTTACAGGGAAAGTCTACCATTCAGGTCCTGCTCTCCTTTCACAGCAATAGAAAAGTATGTAAAACACATGGCGTCTTGGGACTCCTGAACATTTTTGAGCCAGGTTATATCCAGGAATTAGAAGTGAACACATTAGGAAAGCTGCATTCCCTGGCAAGTTTCCCCTCTAACACAGGCCAGACGGTAACGATCCAAAAGCTTTTTCTCTAGGGCATCATTGAGACTATAAACTTAATTGAATATGTGTGTACAGACCTGGAAGAGGGGTGCATTGCCACAATCACATTCCAGTTACCCAAATTCATCGCTCTCTGACATCTCTATATGAACGGGGTGCATTTCCTCGGGGCCCATCTGGAGCAGGTGCTCAGGTGAGGAAGGATGGAGAACTTTCTCCACAGTCCAGAACAGACAGAGCCTGTCCGTGTCACATTGAACATCACTGCACATGTGGCTTCCGAGTCACAGGAATAAGACATTATACCAGCGGTTCTCAACCTTCCTGATGCTGTGACCCTTTAATACTGTTCTTCATGTTGTGGTGACCCTCAACCATAAAATCATTTATGTTGTTACTTCATAACGGTAATTTTGCTACTGTTATGAATGGTAATGTAAGCACCTGTTTTCCGATGGTCTTAGGTGAGCCCCGTGAAAAGGTCGTCTGACCCCCAGGTTGAGAACCACTGCATCAGACTGAGCAGAGTCATGTTTCCACTCTAGCTTTTACTAAGGTGGCATCACCTTCGCTAAAGTCAGAGTCATTTCCAGGTAGATGGTCTGCAAAGGGTCTCCAGCTGTTGGGGAAACAAACTCAGTGAGGGTGAGTTACATTTTCAGGGCCCTACTCATTCTCAAAACACAAGGTAAGTCATGTAGTTTCTCTTAGGCTAGTAATGTCACATTGACTCATGCAGGTAGCTCTAAGTTGGTGAGGAGTTCCAGACGTTAAACAATTGGCTGAACCTTGAGCGGTCAGGGAACGTGCAGAAAGAGAGCTACTGCAAGGAGCTATATCTCAGTATAAACAGCCTGGCCTTGATTTAGCAATAAACAACACCTGGGAAGTAGTCTTTGTATAGATTATGTAGGGGCAGCTTACTCTGTTTTGGACTAGTTCTAAGGTCTTTGCAAATGTGTAAAAGGCTGTCTTTGCAACTGAGAATACTATTACTTTCCTGTGTTAGTAAAGAAGAACATTTTGGTATTATTTCTATACATCAGAATTATACAGCTTAAACATAAATTCACAACTAAATATGTGCCCAGAGATGTAAAACACACTACCAAAGGGCTGTGGAAGGAACCCCACAGCTGTTCTTATTAGGGAGGCATAACCGTGGCACCCGAGAAAGTTACAGACAGAAAACAACCAGTTTCCATAGCCAGTGACCCCAGGGCTTTGCCAGGTGGGGCTCCCCATCAGGGAGTTATACGTCTGGTGGGTCGACTTGTCAAACACTAGTTGTCACCTGCTGTATACTCCCATGGCCCTCGGTAGGTTTATTTGACTTACACTTCCATATTGCTGCTCATCATCAAAGGAAGTCAGGATAAGAATTCAAACAGGGGGTTGGAGAGATGGCTCAGAGGTTAAGAGCACTAACTGCTCTTCCAGAGGTCCTGAGTTCAATTCCCAGCACCCACATGGTGGCTCACAACCATCTGTAATGAGATCTAGCACCCTCTTGTGTGTACATAATAAATAAATAAATCTTAAAAAAAAATTAAAAAAAAAAAAAAAGAACTCAAACAGGGCAGTAACCTGGAGGCAGGCACAGCTCTGCTTATTGGCTTGCTCCCCATGGCTTGCTCAGCCTGCTTTCTTATAGAGCCCTATACCACCCGCCATGGCATGGCACCGCCCACAATGGGCTAGGCCTTCCTTCGTCAAGCACTAATTAAGAAAATGCAAGCCGGGCAGTGGTGGTGCACGCCTTTAATCCAGCACTCAGGAGGCAGAGCCAGGCGGATCTCTGTGAGTTCGAGGCCAGCCTGGGCTACAAAGCGAGTTCCAGGAAAGGCACAAAGCTACACAGAGAAAGCCTGTCTCAAAAAACCAAAAAAAAAAAAAAAAAAAAAAAAGCCTTACAGTTGGATCTTATGGAGTCATTTTTCTCAGTTGTCAAGTAGACATGACACTAGCCAGTACACCTGGGTTTAGTTCCCAGCACCCATATTGATGGCTCACAACCATACACAGCTCCAGTTCTAGGGGTCCTGACCTTCTTCTAACTTCCCAGGGTACCAGGCACACACTGGTGCACATACATACCTGCAGGAAAGTACTCATAAAGTAAAATAAAAGAGCCTCAAAATAAATGTGGCTCCTAGCATGACTGGTCAATGAGATATTTCCCTGGAAGGGTAGTGGTAAAGTAACTGGTCAGATGTTGGATGGTGTCCCTCTGGTGCTCACCATAGTTCAATACCTTGCTCTCCAGCATCAAGGTCAGCAGAGTCCCATCACTGGAGGGAAGGGAAATGAGGCTGAGGCCCAAGAATTAACAGCCTCAAAATAAACTGAAGCATTTTGTCACTGCATTCCTCACATAGTCCACTTGTGTGGCTGTTCAGTGGGTCACATGAGCAAAAGCGTCAATTGAGGTGACTGGTACAAGATGATCACAAATGAGATCTTGTGAATGGCAGGGGACTGAAATTCAGAATACTCAGGCTAGGAGGGTTCAGAGACACATGACAAGGGCTTAGTCAAAAGAAAAAAAGAATGAGCACAGGGAATAAATGGGATGTGCAAAAGGCACATTAGATGCCATCTGTTCCCTGAATCATCCAGGACCCCATGAAGATGAGCTGGGTGGGAATTCAACAATCTGACTAGTCGTCCCTGGGACCGAAGCCAGTGGCTGACTAGAGAAGGTGACTCCACAGGTCCTTAAGAGCCTTGGAGGAGCCACTGGAACCAGCTACAGTTCTGGGGGCTGCGGGTCATTCCTTGGAGGTCTGAGTACCCTGCCATCTGGCCCACATGTGGTGACTCGGAGCTCTCCAGGGAACATCATCCCGTCTACCCTCAGCCAGACTCCAGGTAAAACACAGAACATTCTTGAGGGTTTTTGTTGTTGTTGTTGTTTGTTTGTTTGTTTGTTTGTTTGATTAAGACAGGGTTTCTCTATGTAGCTCTGGCTCTCCTGGAACTCACTCTGTAGATCAGGCTGGCCTCGAACCTAGAGAACTGCCTGCTTCTGCCTCCTGACTGCTGAGATTAAAGGTGTGTGTCCACAAATTAAAATTTTCTATTAGTGAGTGTAGTATTATGGGGTGTATTGTTTAGATTTAGGCATGAGAGCATAGTGAGTGTTAACACAGCTAAACTCAAGGCCACAAGTGTTCTGGTCTTAGGTAAGCAGAGGTTGGAGGGGTTTTTGTTGTTGTTTTGTTTTGTTTTTTAAAGATTTATTTATTTATTATGTATACAGTGTTCTGGCATGTATGTCTACATGCCAGAAGAGGGCACCAGATCTCATTACAGATGGTTGTGAGCTACCATGTGGTTGCTGGGAATTGAACTCAGGACCTCTGGAAGAGCAGTCGGTGCTCTTAACCTCTTAGCTATCTTTCCAGCCCAGGTTGGAGGTTTTTAAAAATTCATGTGTGTGTGTGTGTGTGTGTGTGTGTGTGTGTGTGTGTGTGTGTGTGTGTGTGCATACGTGCTTATACTTGCACATACAAGCACAATCAATACAACAGGTGTGGAGGGCATAGGATAACTTGTCAGGGTCTGTTCTTGTAAGTTCCAGGTCACCAGGCTGATCAGTATGTGCCTTTATCCTCTGAGCCATCTCAATGGCTCAAGATGTCACCTTAGACAACTTCTTGTAAGTCTTAAAGAAGACAAGTGCTGTCTCTATCTATTGTGGTAAATTTCAGACCCCAGTAACACTGCAGACTGAGGGGCTTTATCTCCTTCTCAAGGCCCCTGACTATTCTTGGTTTTCCATCCTTAGGATGACTGTTGATAGTGGTTGGGAAAGAGGAAACATCTAGCCAGGCCTGGTTTGAACAACCTGTATTTGCAGGACTTGGGGAGCCGAAGTTGAAGAATTAGGAGTCCATGACAAGCTTAGCTACATAGAATTGGAGGCCAGTCTGGGTTTGAGCTTTTATCACAAAAAGGCAAGGCACAAAGCCATTCAGAACTGAGCCTGGTGGTACATGTGTAATCCCAGAACTGAAGAAGCTGAGGTAGAAGGGTCTTGAGTGCTAGGCCATCCAGAGTTTCATAGAGACCTGGACAGTGTGACCCTCCCAGGCCCTTTCAACAAAAGAGACATTTGTATGGTGCTCACATCCATAGTTCTTTTGTTGTCCCAGTGGGACAAAAATTATAAGATCACAGATCAGTGTGATGGCCAGACTGAAGGACTCTCTAAAACAGACAAGGATCTCAATGGAATAGCTGATATCTTGAAAAGCCACCACAAATTCAGAGGTCCAGCCAATAATTTAGGAAGGCCATGGGGGAAATCTGCCCATCTATTTGGAGGCCTTTGTGCACAGATGGCCAGCTAGAGGTTGGGAAAAATATAGCCCCACAGAAATGTGACTTATGGTCTAGGCATGGTGGGACACGCCTGCGGTCCCATACAAGAGGTTGAAGCAGTAGATATAGATAGATAGGATAAAAGGGTAGATAATTATTAATTTTTAAAGATCTATTTATTTATTATGTACACAGTGTTCTGTTTATATGTATGTCTGCACACCAAAAGAGGGCACCAGATCTCGTTATAGATGGTTGTGAGCCACCATGTGGTTGCTGGGAATTGAACTCAGGACCTCTGGAAGAACAGTCAGTGCCCTTAAC